>CM066169.1:28052500-28310000 GCA_033629205.1 Lithocarpus polystachyus | reverse complement strand
TGCATGAGAAGCTGATCTGTGTAGGAGGAAAGTAAATAGCAGAAAAACTAGATTAAACTAGAGCCGAGTAAAGTTAATAACTCGATTTCCCATTCATCAGGTTCAGCTTCACATGCGAACAGGTGATTTGAAATCCCATCAGTAACTCAGTTTCCCTATTGCCGAGTTATGAACAGTACCCCGTAATATTTTATTGCCCAAAAGCCACACTGGATTGCCAGTGTGGCAAGAACCTACCTAGAACTCGGTTTCATAATAGTCGAGTTACTTAAGTAACTCGATTATTAGGTGGTCGAGTATCGAAACAGTGGCATGCCCCTATATAGTTTGGAAACAGGGGCATAATGCCAAATATTTTGCCCAATAAGTGCAAAAGGCTAGAATCCCCAATTGGGCATGGCTACTTCTATTTATCATATTTGACTTCAAAGAAAAGCTTGGGTATTCAGGGGGCATGTTAAATCTGAAAATGCCATTGTCACCTTCATCAAGTGTGATGTTAAAACTTGAATTGAATTTTGCAAGAAGGTGAAGTTGTCACTGCATAACAAAGTCTTATGTGCAAATCTCTTCTAATGTTTTCTAGAACTAAAGATATATATATATTTTTTAGTTTTGTTGTAAATTTCTGTGTAGTTCTTCTTTAATATGTAATAGTGCTATTATTTTTACTGGCTGTGCGGTGTAGAAGAGGGTTTGTTGTCTTCTTATGCGGTGTGGTTTGGTGCTATTTATGTGGTGCTCAATTGCACTAGGTTGCAGAACTTGTGTTCCTTTTGCTTTAGTAATGAATTTTGCTCTTATTCATGTAAAAAAATACTGGTAGCAAGAGATATGCAAAATACTTTCAAGGGGTCGGTTCCATTTTATATATATATATATATATATATATATAACCGAAGCCATTGACTTTTTGTTGACCTCTCTAGAGCTTGCCACATCATTATTATTTTTTAACTAGTTTATTATTTGGTTTTTATCTCTATAAAAACCAATTCAAACCCTAGACTAAACGTAACATGAATCTAAAACTCTAAAACACTTAAACATAACATAACCCTTACCCTCTCTCTCAAACTCTCTAATAGCAAGTTAGCAAACTCTAAAAAGATGACCATCAAAAGTAGGGGTGGAAGGTCTTGGTATTGTTGCAACTTGCAAGCATTACCTTAAATTCATTAGATTGCAGACACATTAGCCGAATATTCAACAAGACATAAATTTAGGTAATACATTTTTTTTTTCTCTTTTTATTTATATTTAATACCTGCAGACTAGGCTACAATAAAGTTCCTTATGTTATAAATATAAATATGATGAGTTAGGTAGTTGGATTAGCGTTTGATCAAGTAAAGAAGTTTATTTTTATTAAGTATTTTTTAATACAAAAGTTAAAAAGTTTGTTTGGTTGTATAAAGAATAAGAAAGAGTGAAAAAAAAGAGTTTGAAGAACTTTTGAATCAATCTAAACAAGAAAGTTAAAAAAAAAAAAAAAAATTCTTTCATTCGTAATCCTTATTGTTATTATGATTTTTCATTTAACTTTTTTTTTTTAACTACATAAGCCACATTTGTTTTTCAAGACCCAACTAGCACAAACCAAACCCATAAATCACAAACACAAGCCAAACCCACAAATCACAACCACAAGCCAAACCCATAAATCACAACCACTACCATTACAACACCCTCCTTTGCGAGAGAGAGAGAGAGAGAGAGAGAGAGAGAGAGAGAGAGAGAGAGAGAGAGAGAGAGAGAGAGAGAGAGAGAGAGAGAGAGAGAGAGAAGTCAGTTTTTTTACTTTGAAGAAAATTTTAGGCTGTTTCCGGTTGTTTTGGCCATTCCGGGTTTTTTCGGGCAATTTCGGCCAAAATTCGAGTTTTGGCTTCATTTTTTTTTCTTTCTAAGTTTACTTGAATTTGTTCAACTGCGGTCGGGACTTGCTACATCAGCCTGGATAAGTAGCAAGCTGATGTTGCTACAAGGGAGCCCGCAAGCACCACCACAAACCACCGTAAGCAACAAGAACGTTGACGTAGATTGTTACCGGTTTACTTTGCAGCTTCACCTCCAGAAAACTTGTCTAAGAAATGCTATGTAAAAGTCTTATGACTTTGAACTCCAAACTTAAATTGAAGTTTTAAGTTGGGAAAGTAAAGTAAAAGTAAATGAGGACAGAAAGTGGGTTATCAGGTAAATGAGAACCACAAGATATGAGAATCTTCTAAACTTTACTGACACTAAAATTTCCTAGGCTAAATTATGAATAGAGTAATTATCTTGGGCTTGGTGTTTAGTTATTGAATAAGGAGAAGTCTAATCCTATTTTGAATAAATATTAATACTAATATTAATATTAATTGTAATCTATTTAGGACTAGAAAAAGTGTAAGATCACAAAATTTTTCACAAATTTTTGCCATAATTATGATGTGGCAGAGTGTGATTGGTGTGGAAAAATGGTAGATCCTCATGTAAGTGATGGTTAACCACTCACAGTCTGTCATTCAGAGTTGTGGAAAAAAAAGTTGTAAAATAATATGGTCCTAGAACTACTCTTATGACTATGATGAGATAAATTTAAATTCTTTGCTCATTGTTGGATTTTTTTTTTTTTTTTTTTATAGTCAATAGTGCACGGGTTAGCAACTAGTTATTGTAGTTTTGGAAGACTCTTTGGTTATAGAGAGATAAATAAATAAATAATAATAAAAACCCAACAATACGTGGTAAAAAAAAGGCAAATTAAGGCTAGTAAACTCTATAAAATCTTCGAAGCTTACATCGCAAACAGAGAAGAAACACCAATTAAATCCAAATGTTTTAGTTATTGCTTGATTTAAACTAGTTTCTCCCATTTTCTCATTAACCAAACAGATATAATGCTTAGATAAGCTTCCTAAAAGAGTTAAAGGATATTAAAGATGAAAGAAAAAGTGATCAATTGTAAATAATTATCTCACCAAAATAGGGGTAAGAGTTTTGCCAAGAATCATCATAGAATGATATCTAATAATTCCTAATTTTTTGAGAAAGATGTTGTAGGAACATTGGGCCCAGGGGTTTATTATCCATGTATACATTAGGCCACAGGCCCAAGCCGAGGACTAGAAGTCGTCTGAGGAGAAGTAAGCATTGTCAAAGGAGTCCATTTTAGTAAGTGAGAAGTTTAATGGTGGTTATAAGAGCACAGGAAGAAGATCAGATATTGAGTGGGTCCTAGGCCAATCAAAGTCAAGGTCCGAGGAGATGATCTGCTGCCTAGAGGAATATTCCAGGAGATTCAGTTAATTTAGATAATTATTACAGAAACGTAGGACAAGAAGGAGTCCTAAAAGATCTGAGGAGAAAGCTGCTATTACCGCATTAAATGCTCTGCAGCTAACTCTCTGGCTGCTTTAATGTGGAAGTGAACAGTGGATTTCAACCTTACAGCTATTACACAAAGACTTCTGGAAGATGCTGATGGGACAAGTATCAGCACCGACCATCTAGCTTACACGTGGAGGGCAAAAAGAAGAGGAGAAGAGAGTATAAAATGGAGGACATACCTGTTGGGGTTAGTGCCCTTAAATCCTTTGTATAATATTATGTATGACATTATGTATGACATGATGTATGACTTAATATTGTAATTAATAAAGCTGTTTTATTATTATATTAAATAATGATAACATGAATATTCAGACATTATCATATAGTCCATGAGATGCATAGTATGTGATTTATGTGAAAAGTCACAGAAGATATAAATCACAAGTTCTTTGTAAACTCAGAATTTTAGTTCGTAGTTAGTGATGAAATTGGGCATTTCATCTGCGAAGACTATAACGTGTCAACTAAGATGATTTGTCTTGATCATAGAAGTGGTGACTTCTAGTTGATATGTTGATTTGTTTTAAGTGTTAAGACATATTGAACTGGACTGCTGTGAGATTTATTATTCTCCTAATTACTGTCAATTGAATAATAAATCTTACGACTTATATTTACATGAACTCTTAATCCTGAGAGGATAATGGACCTGATCATGAAGTGTAGGTTGCTTTGATATATCAGGAGTGAGATCTAAATTAACGGTCAAAACCTCAGCATGTTGGGCAGCCACATTTAGTGTTGATAGAACATATATTCTCAAAATAGAATTCATAGTCTCTTAATAGAGATACAAAATATTCCTTTGAGATAAATTTAATGGGTTTGTTATTCTGAATGTTAGGTCTAACTACTTTACTAAATAGTTACTAAAGTATATATTTATGAAATTGGATTTCATAAATATATGATGAATACCTTAAAGGATTAAATCGGAAACTCAAGGATTAAGATGTAGTAATTTCCAAAGTGGCAGTCTACTTTCATGACTTTGTATTACTACGAATATTTTATGAAGGGGTTACATGTACAATAAAGTCTTAGGATATAATTTATTAATAAGGCCCAGAGTGCAATTATATGTATGGAGTGGTATTAAATATAATTAATGGTAACTTTGGACTTGTCAAGAGTTGACAGAAAAGCCCAAGGCCCATTGGAGCTAGTGTTTTATTTGTTCCCTTTTGGTCCCACTCCAAGCCACATACTAAAGCCCAATTGAAAAAGTCCAAAAGGCTAGCCCAATTAGATAATCAGTTATTAAGAGAAAAACATACAGAATTTCTATGTGAGACATCTTCATAACATGGTATGTATGTGAGTGTTGGACATTCTCTCATTCTCTCTAGAAAAAACACATATAACTGATTGAGAGACCACACATCTTAGGTACAAGTGGAATTGGAGTGAAGATTAAAAGTGTTCCCGAGTACTTCTGATCTTTGTTTTTGAAATTCACTACACCAAGGTACACTCTCTTGATTCTATATTCTGAAACTTACATAGTGCATGTTATCAACTGCGAATGAAGTAGATCCATTAATTTTCCACTGCGTATATTTTGTATGCGATACAAACATGTTTTTTGCATCAATACCCAGAGAGGAGGGGATCAAAAAATAGAGAAAGAAATACTATAGCAACCCAGAATTAAACTTGTAAATCAACTTGTGAATTAGCATATAAGAACTAGTCTCCTCAGGTTGAGCCGAGTACGTTTTTCTTTGGATAAATTCATTCTATCCTTATTCTTTTGGTGGTCTGGATCTATTATATTTGTTCTCTACCTCATTAGAGCTCAGTTTTCCAACCCACTCTCTACAAATTCATTGTATTGGACTTTTTGGGCCTACGTTCATTCATCATTTGGGCTAAGAACTCAAAGTGTGGCCTTACAATTGGTGCTGTCTGTGGGAAATTACTAGTGTGATAGTGAGCCTGACGTTCAACGATGGTAGGTTCAGGTCCAAACCAAACAGAATCTATGAGGTCTCAACGTCAAGATCATTTCCTTGATCTTGAGCGAAGAAGGGACCGAAAGGGGAGTGTGCATACTACCCATGCTAGTGAGAGCCATTCTTTTATGAGAAAAATGCCAAAGCCATGAAGTTAGAGATTGATCACTTGAAGAGAAGCTTACTCCATGAACGGCGAAAGCGAGTTCCTTCCAATTCCAACTTCTCTTCCAATGATGAAAAGGATGGCCATTATAAGCGCAGGTCAAGGACCCCTCCTAGTGAGTCTTTTTTGTATGATGAGTATTACCATCATGAGTGCAGAAATAGAAATTCATCCTCAGGAGGCCTGAGGAATGATGCTATGAGTAGGGCTCTCAACCAAATTTCCATATCACCTTTCACGCGCAGAATTGAGGGAGGAAGACTTCCTTGGCAATTCACTCAGCCCACATTCACCATGTATAATGGCCGAACAAACCTTGTGAAACATGTTAGCCACTTCAATCAAAGAATGGTTGTACACTCCAAGAACGAGGCCTTGATGTGCAAGGTATTCCCATCTAGCTTAGGGCATGTGGTGATGAGATGGTTTGATGGCCTGGAAGCAGGTTCCATTGATTATTTTAAGGAGCTCACTCAGGTGTTTAGATCCTACTTTATTACTTGTAGCAGGGTTCCTCGGCAGTTAGATTCCTTACTGTCCCTATCCATAAGAGAAGGAGAAACCCTGAAAACGTATTCGGACAAATACTGAGAGATGTTCAATGAGATAGATGGTGACTTTGACAACATAGCCATCAGGACTTTTAAGGTCGGCCTACCTGCCGAGCATGGCTTAAGGAGGTCCTTAACTGGGAAACCTGTTACCAGTGTACGTCAACTTATGGATTGGATTGATAAATATAAAAGGTTTGAGGAGGATCAACAGCAAGGTAAAAGAAAAGGTAAGGTTATCCCTCAGGAGAGGAGGGATTTCAGGTTGGACCTCTATAACAACAATAAACCATGAAGGGATTTCTACAGCTACTTAGGTTAATACTGTGTTCCGAGAACTAGTTCATCAAGTCTTGGAGAAGATTAAGAATGAGCCATACTTCAAATGGCCAAACAAAATGAGTGGGGACCCCTCGAGGCGCAATCAGAGTCTTCATTGCCAATACCAGGAGCTAGGGCACACCACCGAAGACTGTAGAACCTTGTGGAATCATCTGGAGCAGTTGGTTCAAGATGGCAAACTAAAGTAATTTTTGTATCAGCCCAATGAATAAGGAAACCATGAAGGCTTGGGGACTCATGGGAATACTTTTTCAAGGCCCCCTTTGGGCACTATCCACGTCATCCTCGCGACTCTAGGGTGAACAGGATCTTATCCGTCCCGGGTAATGCCAGTGGCTCAGCCATTTACTAAGGATTCTGAACATGAGCCAAAAAGGGCTAAGGTGGGGATCCGACCAGCATTAAACTTTTCGGATGATGATAAGGCCGAGACCATACAACTACATGATGATGCCCTTATGATCACTCTCAGGATTAGGGGGTATGATATGAAAAGGATACTAGTAGACTATGGTAGGGGGGCAGAGATTATGTATCCAAATTTGTACAAGGGGCTTAATTTAAAGCCGGAAGATCTGATAGGTTATGATTCACCTGTGGTGGGTTTTGATGGAAAGGTTGTTGTTTTGAAAGGGCAAGTCAAACTACCCCTGCAGGTCGGCTTAGAGGTAATGGAGGTGGACTTTATTGTGGTGGATGCTTTTTCTCCACACAGATATTGTGGCACAGCCTTGGCTTCATGCCCTAGGGGCCGTTTTTTTCACCCTTCATCTCAAAGTAAAGTGCCCATCTGGGGATTGGATCAAAGAGCTGGTTGGGAACCAGTTTATGGCTAGACAATGCTTGGTGGTGACCATTATGCATTAGCCCAAGACCAGTTCCTCGGCCCCTGTTGATAAGGGTTTGAAGCAGTTAAAGACAACAGTGTTACCCTTGGGTAGGGTAGCCGAGGAGGCGAAGTGTGAGGATTTAAAGAAAGTTATCATTGGTGATGATCTAGAGAAATTTTTCCAAATTGGAACTCAACTGCTTCCTCGGGAGAAGGAAGAGCTAATGAAGTTTCTCAGGGGGAACATTGATGTGTTTTCATGGGATACCTATGAAGCTCCCGGGGTAGATCCGAGCTTCATCTGTCATCATCTGAATGTCAATCCATCTGTCATCCCCAAAAAGCACCCACCTCGATGCTTATCTAAAGATCATTCTGACGCTGTCAAAGATGAGGTGATAAAGCTTAAGCAGGCTAGGGCTATTAAAGAAGTGTTCTACCCTGAATGGTTGGCCAACACGGTGATTGTGAAGAAGAAAAATGGAAAGTGGCAGGTATGTGTGGACTTCACAAATTTGAGCAAGGCCTGCCCAAAAGACCCTTTCCCCATGCCTCAGATCAACTAACTAGTGGATGCCACTATAGGTCATCTTCGGATGATCTTTTTGGACGCTTTTCAAGGCTAACACCAGATACCTTTAGCTTTGGAAAATCAAGAGAAGACAGCTTTTGTCACTCCCACTGGGAACTACCACTACAAAGTGATGCATTTTGGTCTGAAAAATGTGGGGTCTACTTATCAAAGAATGATGGCCAGGATGTTTGAGCCACAGTTGGGAAAAAACATTGAAATTTATATTGCTAACATGGTGGTCAAGAGCAAGTTGGAATCTGAGCACGTTAGCGACCTCGGGATTATCTTTGAGATCTTAAGGAGACACAAGCTGCGACTTAATGTTTCAAAGTATTCTTTTGGTGTCGGATCAGGGAAATTCCTGGGATACATGGTTACACACCACGGAATTGAGGTTAACCCTGACCAGATTAAAACAATCAACAATTTACAGTCACCTCGGAATCCCAAAGAGGTTCAAAAGCTAACAGGGATAACCGCTGCACTAAACCGATTCATCTCTTGGTCAGCAGACAGGTGTAGGCCTTTCTTTCAGTTGTTGAATAAATGGAAGTGATTCGAATGGTCCGAGGAGTGTGCCCTAGCTTTCCAGCAGTTAAAAGAGTATCTTTCTCGACCACCTATTATGTCTAAACCCGAGATTGATGAGGTTTTGTTTTCCTACATTGCAGTGGCCTCCCACATGGTGAGCTTGGTGCTGGTACAGGTTGATAGTGGTGTACAACGGCCAGTTTATTATGTGAACAAGTCACTACAGGAGGCCGAGGTTCGTTACTTACCATTAGAAAAGGCCATTCTAGTAGTGGTGCATGCTATATGTAAGCTGCCCCATTATTTCCAATCACATACAGTTGTTGTCTTAACCCTGCTTCCACTCAGATCTCTACTTCGGAGCTCTGGTTATACAGGGAGAATAGCAAAGTAGGGTACGATCCTAGGAGCTTTTGATATCAAGTACATGCCTCGTACCTTTGTCAAGGGTCAAGTCCTCGCCGATCTGATGGCTGAGTTTGCTGAAACCCCATTCGAAAGCAGGGAGGAGAAGTAGGACGTGGATGAAATCCTTGAGATTGGGCTTCTCGGCCACAAGCAATGAAGCTGAATATGAAGCTCTATTAGTAGGGATGACCATGGTTCAAAAAATGGGTGGAAAAGCAGTGGAAATATTCTCTGATTCAAGGCTGGTTGTGGGCCAAGTTCAAGGAGAATTGGAAGCCAGAGACCTCAGAATGCAAGAATACTTAAACCAGGTAAGACACTTACAGTCTGGATTTGAGTCTTTTAATTTGTCACAAATCCCTAGAAGTAGAAATACACATGCTGATTCTCTTGCCACCTTGGCAACGTTCTTGGCACAAAGTTTACCTCGAGTGATCCATGTGGAAGACTTGTGTAAACCCACTAAGATAGGAGAAAAGGGGATTCATGTTCACCAAATAAGGGTGGGTCCTATTTGTATGGACTCTATTGTACTATTCCTAAAGAAAGATGTCTTGCCTGAGAATAAGTCCAAGGTTGACAAGGTACGAAAGAAGGCTCAGTTTTGGCTATCCGAGGACCAAAAGTTGTATAAGCGCTCTTTTTCTGGACCATATTTGTTATGCATACACCCTGAAGCAGTAGAGCTCCTTCTAGAAGAATTACACGAAGGGATTTGTTGAAGCCACACAGGGGGCAGATCTTTGTCTCACAGGGCCCTCACTCAAGGATATTGGTGGTCAAACATGCAGAGGGAGTCACAAGTGTACGTGAAGAAGTGCGATCAATGCCAAAGATTTGCCCCAAACATTCACCAACCTAGAGAAGTCCTTAACCCTTTGTCCTGTCCTTGGTCTTTCGCTTGGTAGGGCTTGGATATTATAGGGCCATTCCCTAAGGCCGTAAGAAATAAGAGATATTTGTTGGTCGGCACTAATTACATCACCAAGTGGGTTTAAGCTGAACCGCTAATAAATATCAGGAACGTGGATGCCAAAAGATTTATTTGGAAGAATATTGTCACTCGGTTTGGAATCCCACATACCCTCATCTCAGATAATGGACTTTAGTTTGACAAAAAGCCTTTAGGAGATACTGCTGCGATTTGGGGATAACGAATAGATATTCCACTCCGGCTTACCCATAGGGCAATGGACAAGCTGAGGCTGTCAATAATGTTACAGTGAGTGGACTCAAGAAAAGACTGGATGATGCAAAGGGAAGGTGGGTGGAAGAGTTGTCACACGTCCTTTGGACATACCGGACTACACCTCGTAGGTCCACTAGGGAAACCCCTTTTTCAATGACTTATGGGGTTGAGGCTGTTATTCCGCTAGAGATTGGATTCCCCACGTTGAGAACGAGCTCTTTCACTCCGAGTAACAATGATGGGCTATTGGAGAAGAGTTTGAAGTTAATGGAAGAACGAAGAGAAAATGTCATGATTCAATTGGCCTATTATCAACATAAGCTCAAACAAGGGTATGATGCCAACGTAAAGCTAACGCCATTGGCACCTGAAGACTTGGTCTTAAGAAAGGTCGTAAAAGCTGCAAAGAACACAACATAGGAAAAATTGGGACCCAACTATGAATGACCATATCATATCACATCATTAGCTGGAATAGGTGCATATTGTCTTGAAGATCTAGAGGAAAGGGCGGTACCACGCCCCTGGAATATAAATAACTAGAGAAGATATTATTATTAATGGAAGCTTTTATTGTCATAAATGGGTTTATTATATTGTGCACCACATTTCCTAACATCTATCTAAGTATCAAACAGAACCTTGGTCATGCCTGACTCCTCGGACCACATACCTTTATTGATGTCTTTTAATTATTGTTCTAAGTATTAAGCAGACCCTTAGCTATTCCTGGATTCTCAGACCACATACTTTGGGTAAATTAATACTTCCTGACATCTATCTAAGTATCAAACAGAACCTTAGCTATGCTTGGCTCCTCGAACCACATATCTTGGGTAAATTAATATCTTTTAATCATTGTTGTAAGTATTAAACAGAATGTTAGCTATGCCTAGATCCTCGTACCACATACTTTGAGTAAATTAATACTTCCTGACATCTATCTAAATATCAAACAGAACCTTGGCTATGCTTGGCTCCTCGGACCACATACCTTAAGTAAATTGATACTTTTTAATCATTGTTCTAAGTATTAAACAGAACCTTACCTATACCTGGATCCTCGAATCACATACTTTGGGTAAATTAATACTTCCTGACATCTATCTAAGTATCAAACAGAATCTTGGCTATGCTTGGCTCCTCGGACCACATACATTGGGTAAATTGATATCTTTTAATCATTTTTCTAAGTGTTAAACAGAACCTTAGCTATGCTTGGCTCCTCAGACTACATACTTTAGGTAAATTAATACTTCCTGACATCTACCTAAGTATCAAACAGAACTTTGGCTATGCTTGGCTCCTCGAACCACATACCTTGGGTAAATTGATATCTTTTAATCATTGTTCTAAGTATTAAACAGAACCTTAGCTATACGTAGATTCTCAGACCACATACTTTGGGCATATTAATACTTTTTGACATCTAAGTATCAAATAGAATCTTGGCTATGCTTGGCTCCTCGAACCACATACCTTGGGTAAATTAATATGTTTTAATCATTATTCTAGGTATTAATCAGAACTTTAGCTATGCCTGGATCCTCGGACCACATACTTTGGGTAAATTAATACATCCTGACATCTATCTAAGTATCAAACAGAACCTTGGCTATGCTTTCCTCGGACCACATACCTTGGGTAAATTAATATCTTTTAATCATTGTTCTAAGTGTTAAACAGAACCTTAGCTATGCCTGGCTTCTCGGACCACATACTTTTGGTAAATTAATACTTCTTATCATTTTTGACAAATGTCAGGGCAAAGCCTTAGTTTATCTCAGACTTTTTGGGCTACATACTTAAGGTAATTAAGCACTTCTTATTGATTACTTAAATGTCAAATATGATCAGTTACTCTAAATAGTAAAGATCTACATTGTGGTAACAAGCTTAAATGGATGCTCATGAACATCACTTAAAGCATTTGCAGGCATGCTTGTATTTGTTTAAAGATTAATTATCCCTTTGGTCATTTAAACTCACTAATGGGTAGGGAAAGAATTAAGTTTAAACTTGTATGCATACTACATTAATTTGTATAGTCTTGAAATTGAATTTATGCTTTGCTGAGGTGATGGACTTAATAAGTTTAACCTGATTTGCAACTAACCGTATGAGGTGGGATAAATTTTATACTACCTATGCAGATTAATGATGAGAGTTTTACCCCATTACCACTTTCATTAAGTGTTAGGTAAAGATAGAAATTATATCAACACTAGCGTGAGAATCATAGAAGAAAAGAAAATATGCATACCTTTCATTAATTAGAGCCTCAAAGCAAGGCAAGTTGAGTATAGAAGGGGGAAATTTTAGTTACAAAATATGGAAACCAGAATAGTAGATGCAAAAAAAAAAAAAAAAGAACTATATAAAAATCTACTTCTTCTTTATTACAATTTTTCCCTGGGGCGGGGCCTTGGACTGCTGAACTGCTACCTCTGAAGATCCTTGATTAGTGCCTTTAGGGTCACCCTTGGCAGGAAGTGGAAGAGTTGCAAGAACAATCTCCATCCTAGATGCTTCTTTGTCTTTGGTAGGATCTTGGAGAACAGCTGAGGGCTTAGTGGCATTGGGAGCCACTCCTTTGGTCACCTCGGCCTCTTTTTCATTTACCCCTGGCTGCTTGGCATCGTTCGGAGGGCTGCCTGAGGAGGGAGGGACCTTCTTGGGGCTGCTTTTCTCTGGATTGGCCGCCTCGGAGGGGGATGTCTACCTGGGAGCTACTGGAGGAAGAGGCACGGATGGCTTGAGGGTAGTAGACATTCTCTACCCTCCTGAGTACAAAAGGAGCCTCAAGCCCAGCTTGGTTGAGAGTTTCATTCCATACTTGGAAGTAGTAAGTCCTATAAACACCAGAGACCTCAGCCTTGAGGGCATCCTCGGGCTCAGCCACTCCGCCTCCTCCTTGGCCTTCTCCGCCTCAGCCTTGGCCTTTTTGACCTCCTCCATTTTTTTCTTCAGGGTAGTGATATGCTCCTTGGAGGCAGCCAACTGGTCCTCGACGTTACAAAGAAGTACCATCTGGCCCTCGGCTTGCCTCTCCATTGTTTCTAGGGCAGTAACACTTTTTCTTTCCCTCTCCTCCTCTAGTAACTTGCTCTTCAGCTTATGGTTACTCTTCTCTGCCACGTAGAAGGCATCCATGACTGCTATCCTCCTTCCCTCCTCTTCCTTCATTTTTCAATGGCAGTAAGTCACCATCTCCTTGGCCATAAATGTGGCTTAAATGGCCTGGTAAAGAAGAGAAATAATAATAATAATAATAATAATAATAATAATAATAATAATAATAATAATAAGAAGAAGAAGAAGAAGAAGAAGAAGAAGAAAAAGAAGAAGAAGAAGAAGAAGAGTGAAAGAAGACTTATCATGGCCAGGTCCCTCTTCAAGCCGAGGAAGACTTCATACTGCCTTATGGATCTGAGGTCAGCCATATCCTAGGGAAGCAATTCCACCGCGTCTGCAACATACCTAGCTGTGCTCCGCTGGAAATCTCAAATGGAAGCATCATTGAGAATGAGAGCTCTATTCAGTTCCATGCAAGGCGCCCAGACTGGGGATGCGGCTCGGGGGTCACTCCTCTTTTCCCCCTCATTGGTTGACTTTGGCTATGACATCCTGGGCTGTTTGGCCCCCTTTTGTGGCTCAATCTCTTGGGGAGGATGGGTCTTCCCAATTTCTACCACCTCCTTCCCTTTTTCCTCCCTCTTCCTTTTATAATTGAGTAGTTCAGCTTGGAGGAAGGGGATGGGCGGAGGAGTGGGTAGCCTGGATTGAGGTGCCTTTCCAGGTGCATCTCTCCCAGGTTGAGACTCCAATAACTCTTAGGGAATTGACCTCTGCTTGCATTGGATGCCCATGTCACTGGATGTATTGGCAGGTTCTTGGCGAGGATTGGTTTTTACTGAGGAAAGAGAGCCGAGGTCACCAGGGGAGGCTTCTTGGGACAAACTTTTGTTAAAGACATCAAACTCATCCTTGGAATCAGACACTTCTACCACTTTTTGTTGTTGTTGTTCTTCTTCCTTTATGAAGGCTGGATGGGTGGAAGTTCCTTCGTCGGCTATATGTTGTGGTGGTAAGGCAACCTTTGGGATACTTTCTGGAATAAGGGTGGTAGTGAAGGTGCCTTTTGGGACTGGACCGGTGATCAAGAAGCCGGGGGCAGCTGCACTAATTCGGTGTAGGCGTGGATCCTTGGCTTTGATGACACACTTTGGCGCCTGGAAAGCCTTGGAAATGGGAACGTAGTCCAAGATTATATAAGCCGCCCTCAATTAGCCGTCCGTGTGAATGAACACCTCGGCCTTCAGAATCTTATCTAAGCTCTCTTGGTTTACAAAACTGAAATTGGGGAAGGCCACGTTCTTATCTGCAAAACCATTAAGAGAAACAAAAACAAAATCAACAGCTAAAGGTAACGCAAGTCAAAGGGAAATTTCATGTATAAACACAATCGAAAGAAACGAAATGTAAATAACTATGAAATTATGAATCTAAACCTAGAACCCCACTTGGTTTCCCCTCTCTCGTCGGACAAGGGAGGCCATCGTGCCACTCCCCTGATACGATCTAGAAGTCTTTGTTCAGGCCCTTATTGGACTTGAGGAGGCATTGGATAAGCCTGACCTTGGGGCACCTAGATTTTAGGTAAAAACCCTGCCCCCGTTAGATGATGGAGATTCTAGACCCAGTTAACATTGTGGTGAGTTCGTCTCAATCCCATTCTCTCATCAAGGACAACTACACTCCCTAGGATCCTAAACATGTTTGGAGCGCACTGGGTGGGAGCTAGTCTATGGGCCTTAAGGTAATCCCCAGTGACTGTGCCCATGGGAACTCTCATCCCTCCCTCTATGAAGGTAATCATTGGGATTACTACTTCTCCCTCTTGCCTTTTCTCATGCCACTCACCCTCCTTATAGTACCTAATGGACACGTTTGGCGGAATCCGATACATAGCTTTGAAGTTCTCTATCCCCTCCTCAAAATCTACCAAACTCTTGAATCTACCCATTTCTAGAAAGGTTTGGGAGAACTTAAAAAGATTGAGAAGAGAGAGTGAAGCCGAGGAAGAGAAAAGTATAGAGAAAAGAAAAATATAGGGAAAAACAAAATGTAAAGGTTTGTGAAGACTTACAGAGAGAGGGGAAGTAACCTCAAACAGTCTTTTTGTATTTGAGAGGGCACGAGTGAGTTAGGTAAATTGGCAAGTTCGGTGTATGTATGCTAGAACGAAATGAATGCTAAGATAAGATGAGTGATTGATTTAAGGAGTATTTATACCAAAGAAAGAGTTAGAAGCGGGAAAATTCCTGCCCAGATCCCCACGAAATCCTCAGCCATTGGATTCGCATCATGCCGTAGAACGTGGGGGACAGGGAGCCTTAAAAATTTAAGGAAGACACATCTCGAATGCCAAAGCACTAGGAGCGTGCCTTGGGCAATTAAAAAGGCATCTTCAGAGACAGAGGTGGGATGTGATGGACTCAGAACAACGATAGTGATATCGAAATCCTCCTTTCTTCCCAAGGAGCTAGAAAGAAGAATCTTGAGGGGCTGTTGTAGGAACATTGGGCCCAAGGGTTCATTATCCATGTATACATTGGGCCACAGGTCCAAGCTGAGGACTAGAAGTCGTCCGAGGAGAAGTAAGCATTGCCAAAGGAGTCCATTTTAGTAAGTGAGAAGTTTAATGGTGGTTATAAGAGCACATGAAGAAGATTAGAGAATAAGTGGGTCCTCGGCCAATCAAAGTCGAGGTCCGATAAGATGATTTGCCACCTAGAGGAATACTTTAGGGGATTCAGTTAATCTAGATAAGCATTACAGAAACGTAGGGTAAGAAGGAGTCCTAAAAGATTTGAGAAGAAAGCTGCTACCACCGAATTGAATGTTCTGCAGCTAACTCTCTAGCCGCATTAATGTGGAAATGATATCTGAACAGTGGATTTCAGCGTTACAGCTATTACACAAAGACTTCTGGAAGATTCTGATGGGACAAGTATCAACACTGACCATCTAGCCTACACGTGGAGGGCAAAGAGGAGAGGAGAAGAGAGTATAAAATGGAGGAGATACCCAGAGAGAAGGGGATCAAAAAATAGAGAAAGAAACACTGTAGCAACCCAGAACTAAACTTGTAAATCAACTTGTGAATTAGTATATAAGAACTAGTCTCCTCGGGTTGAACCGAGGCTATTTTTCTCTAGATAAATCCATTCTATCCTTATTCTTTTGGTAGTTTGGATCTATTATATTTGTTCTTTAACTCATTAGAGCCCATTTTTCCAACTCGCTCCCTACAAATTCATTGTATTGGGCTTTTTGGGCCTACGTTCATTCATCATTTGGGCTGGGAACTTAAAGTGTGGCCTTACAGATGTAATTCCTAATTAAAATTTTAGTTTATAATTCTTTACAAAACATCGTACTAATTAGCAATCTGATACATCCAAATTAAAAAAAAAATATTTTAAAAATTAAAATTGATAATTCAAGTAAGAGAAAGTGTAATTCCAAATTAAAATGAAAATTTATAATTCTTTAGAAAAAATCATTCTAATTAGCATTCTAATACGTCCAAATTTAATAAAAATTTTAAAAATTAAAATTGCTAATTCAAGTAATACATGTGTAGGACATCTTAATAATTTGATAGAAAAAAAAAAGTGAAAGAAAAGAGAAGAAGAAAAAGAAAAAATTTAGGTAAAAATCAAATATGAAAACACAACTTGTTAAAATCAATCTATCATCAATTCTCATGGAAGATATATTACCATGAAAATCATGTTTAACCAAATTTAATCAAACCATAAGCATATAATTGTGAAAATCATGTTTATCTATATTTAATAAGACCATTAGCATATACCTATATCAAAGTTAAGATAGTGAAATATTTTTGAATAGTTTGAATTCATTAATTAGAAACCACACGAAGACAAAGAACTAAGAGTAACACCAAAGAAAATAAATAAAATTAAAAACAAAAACGAAGAAAGAATGCATACTTGATACCTCCACTTCAAAACCAACTTACTTATTGGTAGAGTTCCATTTGATATAGAATTTGAATCGTATTGAAATTAAGATTTCTAATCAACATGTTTGTTGCCGTCACATGAAAAAATGGAATAAAAGAAAAAAGTCATATTAAAAAAAGAAAAAAAAAAACTTGTATGAAGGCAGTAAGGAAATAAAATAGACTTTTTTTTAATAAAAAGTGTGTGTGTGTGTGTGTGTGTGTGTGTGTGTGTGTGTGTGTGTGTGTGTATTGGTAAAGTCCCATCTGATATAGAATTTAGGACCAAGTTTAGTTACAAAACTGGTTGTAACCTAAGGTTACAACTTTACTTAATATCTTTTTATTTGATGTGCATTTTGACAAATTCATCATTAGATTACATCTTTTTCTTATATTCTCAATGCTTGCAAAATTTCTTGAAAATTAAAGATCAATAGTTATGTCATCAATAAATTGTTTAAATTGCAAATTTTTGTAGTTTAAAATTATGCATAATATATAAGCTTATAGATCATATAGTAAATAATATCTGATTGACACAAAATTTGATTTGTGCATCAAGAGTGTAAAGAACATGCTATTCAACGGTTAGATTTTCAAAATATGTTGTAATGTTTATTTTATTGAGTGATGTTGTAGCCTTAGCTACAATCAGTTTTGTAGCTAAATTTTGTCTTAGAATTTAAACCCTGTTGAAATTAGGAATTCAGAATTATAATGTATATAGATATATATATATATATATATATATAGCCAAAACCTTCAACTTTTCATTGACCTCTCCAAAGTTTACCACAACGCTATCATTTTTTTAAAATAATATCAACTGGTAAAGTCCAAACCTAACAAGGAATGAAACTCTATCTCTCTAACAAGTCCAATTTAAACTCAAACTCAAACGTTAGTAATTTATCTCCAAATTTGCAAGGTAATCATGAACAATATAGAAACAGTGCAAACCCCAATATTTTTTTTTAAAAGCCGAGTAGAGGTATGAGCTCTTCTTCTGTTATTTTCTTCTCCTCTACTTTGTTAAAATATAAATATATATATATATATATATATATTATGGTTTTTCACGTATTTCACCAAACCCTACACTTGTGACTGTATATGATTTTTTTTCATTGTTTAAAGTTTAGACCCATTAAAATCTAAAACTTATTACTTTATGAGTTCGTGTACTTTTTTCTTTTTCTTATATTTCTTTTTTGAATAGTCATATATTTTTGAATTGTAATGAAAGTTCAAAAAGTGTATAAAACATTATGAATGTTTTGACCCCCAAATTACAAATTACCAATTCAAGCTTTATATCAAATGATGTACGTGCGAAAAATGAACAAAACCTTAAAACAGAATTGATAAACAATCTAAGTCAAATAAAATCACATCCATAGCAGAAATTAAATGACAAAGATTAAGGGAAGAGAGATGCAAACACAAGGACAACACAATGATGTGTTATCGAAGAGGAAACCGAAGCCCTCGGCGTAAAACCTCTCCGCCGCCCTCCAAGCGGTCAAATAATCCACTAAAGAATTTAGTTGGGATACAAGGATAGCAATAGTCCCTCCAAGCCTAATATACCTAGTGTACCTAAGCTCTCCAAGCTCCTACTCCAACGAGGTTATGCCAAACCTATTTCTTCTTTAGCTTCCCGGATTCCGCTATAGCCCATAGCATCAACCAATATCAATTGGTCCCTTCCTAACTGCTTCCCAAAGCACCAAATAACCTTCTCACAGATATGAACCTCTCAAGGATCTAACAATGGAGAGGGTGAGAGTAGAGGAATTTGAAGATTCACAGGGTAAAGATTGTGGATGAGTCAATCTTGTTTTCTCTAGGGTTTCTCTCTCAAAATTCTCTCTAGAGGCTCTCTACATTTCGTGGGTATAAGGGGTATTTATACTAAGGTGAGAAAGGAATGCGAAGAGTCAGTTTTTCCAAAATAGAGCTGGTTGGCGGCTTGGCCTCGCAGCTTGACTGATTCGCGAGTTCCGCCAGACTGGAATTTTTGTCCTGTAGTGCAACAGCTGGCACGATGGTTCAGCTTCTGGCGACTTGCCAGTCTCGAGCTACCTGCGTGATCCAGTCGCAAGTTCTTCTCTGCACGCTTCACTCGTGTGCAACATCTGGCGGCTTGCCAGTCACGAGACACTAGAGAGATCCAATCGCGAGTCCTTGTTTTGCTGCACAGACTTGAGCATTTCTTCACATTCTCTCACACACTACCCTTACATGATTCCCACCTAAATGCAGGGTTTCTAAGTGCTGAAATACAAGCAAATTGGCACGGAATAAAGCCAACAAAATGGTTGATAAATTTCAACCTTACAATCTCCCCCTTTGGCTATTCTGTGAAAAAACCCTACAACAAACTCTAGACTTAACGCGTGAGTTGGGAACAGTTGAACAAAACTTACTCACACCTAACTCTAGAATCTGTGAAGCTCTTGAATCATAAGTACAAGTATCTCCTGAAAAGCGACCACACAATAAGATCATTGTATGCAGAAAAACTTGTATTGCATATGAAGCAAGGACAATGCAATCAAGCAAAAATGGATTAAAGCAATAAAGCAATGGCTTGACCAAACAAAAACAATCACTATAAATAGAGATCACAATGCTCATTCACACATAGAATGAACATCTGGAAATGCAAGCTAATAAGTTCAATGCAAAGGATCAATTGCATGTCCAACACTCAACCAATGCAACAACACAAGTTAACTGCATTAAGGATAAAAATCCAACAAAGGGCACAAGAGTGGTGTACTTAAGGAAATGCAAAACATTAACAAAAAGTACTAGCTACAAAGCAAGGGTACAAAATATAACCAAACGCCACAAAAGCAAATGGTACAAAATACGCTTACAAAAGCAAGGTACAAAATAAACTGAATAAACATCTAAATATATACCAAAGCACTCTACAGTTTAAAAACAAAACACTGTTTAAACCAAATGTATTTAGCAAAAACCATAATAATATAAAGACATATGAATATAAACATATAAAGTAAACTGTTAAGTCAAAGTTTTTATGCATGCTCCCCCTCAACATGTGCTCCCCCTCAAGAGTTATACTCCACAAAAATAATCTCTCCATGACACCAATCTCCCCCTTTTTGACCGGAATGGCCAAAGGGTCACTACTGTGTGATGAAGCTGTCAAGCTTTGCTGAAAGAATATTCATTTGATCTTGGAGTGCAGCCAGCCTATCAGATTGTTCATTTTGTATTTCTCTGAGCCCATCAATCCTTTCAAGGATGATCTGGAATGCATCTGGAGGTACATCTGATGAGGATGATGCTCTGCTTCTCTTTCCACGTCCTCTTAAGCTTGAAGGTTGACCTACAGCCTCTATCTCAGTCTCCATGGCTTCACCTTCTTCCTGATCACCTTCTTCTTCATCACCCAGAAGACGAACTCTTATCCTTGTGATCGTTAGCTTGTTAATAGTTGAGGGAGTAGTCAAAAGGTTAATATCTTGAGGGATTTCTATACCTTTCCGTCTAAAAATCCTCATAAGAAGACTGGGGAAAATCAGCTTGGCCCTGGATGTTGTTCTTGTCTCATCAACAATGGTGTAGAATATGTGGGCACTGATGTCTATGTAGGTCTTCTGCTTGAGCTCCATGAGGAAGATGGCTCTAGCATTGTTGATTGTGGTCAGCTTCTTCACTGGATATAGGTTGAACATCATTATCACAATGAAGCATCTCATATCTGCAGGAAAAGCATTGATGTTGAGACATCTTCCCTCTCGAACTCCACCAATATGTGATTGAACGGTTTCTAAGGACAGCATCCTATCCTTATAGTGCTTGAAATCATGGTCATCTAAGCCGTCAAAGCCCAACACTTCATCGATGTCATCTACATCTATGGTGAATTCCCTTCCCCTTATCCAGCAGTTGATCTCATGCTTTCTCAATACATAACAAGCATAAAATTCCCTAATTAGAGGTTCACATACCCCAGGCAGGTCACTCAATAGTTTCTTCCAATTTCTTTCCTCAAAACAACTTGGAATGAAAGTGTCCTTCAGATCCACCAAGTCTACAAACCTCTCTTGAATGATGGGTGCTTTCATGTAATACTAGGTGTATCTCTCAAAGTGTTGAGGAGACCTGAACTTTGTATTGTCCATCTTTATTCTTCTGTCACTTCTTTTGGCAGTAGATTTCTTCTTTGTTCGAGTTATCTACAAGACCATGACAACAACATCCACAAAAACAGAGCACAATAGATGGAACAATAAAACATCAGTAACAAATTAATAGTACTATAAGAAACAGAAAGTTGTACTAGAGATTCTGACCACACATGGTTTAGGAAGTATCATAGCAAGATATAACATACTATAGTAGAACGCAATATGGATATATCACCAGTAATAAATTCAAGCTTCAAAGTGACATTGTACACAATCATGACAGAAACAATCCTAGGTCACAAAGCTAGACACAAATGTAGATGTGCAATAGGCAATTTTGTTTAGCCAGACACAACACATAGCCATACCAACTCACCAAAACCTCAACAACTCAAGCACATGTCAACAAGACATTTCACAATGGGTATGATATGCACAACTAAGGTCAAATCCGCACAGGTACTCAATGAAGAGAAACAAGCATGAGAGAAAACATATCAAGCATTAGATTAGAAAAACCAACAAAACCCAATTAAACAAATTCAACAAAATGACCTAAACTATGGCCGAATCACATAGAACACAAAAACCAAACACTAACACACAAATCCAAGAAATAAAGGCTGTACCCATGAGTAATGTGAAGAAAATAAGAAAACCCATACCTTTTTCTTGAAGATTGAAGATGAAATGATGAAGAATTGTGATGATTTCGTGAAAAACACGGTGAGTTTGAGAGAGGAGAACATGGGCAAGGCAATGAACAATCACAAATATTTGAGGGAAAAACTGACCTTAAAAGCACAAAACACGTGATTTTCGCGACTGAGTCAAGTCGCGTACAAGTAGCCAGGTCCAACCGCTAGAACACTTCAAAGAAAAATTTGAAAAATTTTCTAAGTGTTTTTCGCGACTGGAAGTTCAAGTTGCGAGATAAACGCGAGTTGAGCCGCAAAACTTTCTATGTAATTCTCGCGACTGAGCCTCCACTCGCGACAAAGTCGCCACATCAAGTCGTGAGAAACATTAAAACCCAGACTTTGAAAAAATTTATCTAAGTATTTTTCGCGACTAGGGCATGCGACAAGACTGACCCGCGACTGAGTCGCCAAAACAGGACACAACAGTTTTTGAAATTTTTTTGACATTTTTGCTAAAACAAAAGACTTTCCAAAAACAACTAAAAACACTCAAAAATCTTTTTGAGCTTGATCAACAAAAGTTGAGCATGTGAAACACATTTTATCAAGTACAATCACACGAATGAATAAGGCATTCAATGAACATAGACAAGTGTGATGTGTGTGGATATCATCAATGAGATAGTCCTTAGTCGAATGTGAAGCTTCAATGATCAATTCAACCAAGACATACACAATTAGCACTAGATAGTGCGACCCATCTCAATCACAGAAATATGCATATATGACCTCCCACAAAAACTTGATAACATGACTTTGAAGCTTTTTACTTGGCTCCATATTTAACATTTCATTTGATCTTTTTGAATCATAACAACTCATTTTGGAGATCGACGCCTAAAATTTTTGATATTTCAAATTGATGAGCTAGCCTTTGGCTTTTTGGGCATCATACATTATATTTTAAGTCGCTTTCCCTTTTTCCTAGTCAAATACTAGTATGTGCGACAGGTTTTTGCAGCTCATTATCTCTTTTCATTTAGAGATTTACATTTGTTGAGCTCATTAAGGAAAAAAACAAAGAAAATAAAGAGTGGGAAGATATATAGACACAAGTCTATGCATGTCTCAAGATCAACAAAACCATTGGCTAATCATTCATGACAAGTTTGAAGATCGATTTACAACAATCACATAGATTTCAAGACTTCTCCCACAATGATATGAGTGCATATGAAACAAGCTATGCTCTTAGATGCACAAAGCCATTTGCACAAAGGTACATGCCAAACAAGTTTAAGACAAAACTCATCAAAGTTGATCAAACATTTTGGATTTTCTACTTTTTATGTGTTTTTGGATTTTTGAAACAAAAGTAAGAAAAGATTGATCAAAAACAAAAATGTAAAAAGCATGTACTACAGAAACAATCAAACAAACAATTTTTAACTCAAAACAAGCACAAAACACACAACCAAGCATAGTCATAAAACATAGGAAGTATTAATGCATGGACATGTTGTAATGCTTATGCATGAGTACCCCTTTTCACCCACACGTCACTTGCGTTTGGGGTGATATCCCTATAGGATTGGGTACGAGAGTTAGGACTTTTAAACCTTCTTGTGAAGCTTTCCAAGCAGGTCGTGAAAGCACCAATCATCTTCATTACATCCATCATTCCGGAATCACCATCTCGACCTCTTGATTGCTCAACACCTGATGTCCTTTTGTCATTCCTTGGTCCTCTTGACCTTGGATCACTTGCATTATTCAATGCTCTTAACTTATGATAGTTTGGTCTGGGGTGGCTTTGAAGTCCACAATGATGGCAAAAATGGTTCGTTCTTGGACCTCTTTGTGATCTTGGGAGTGATTTCCTTCTAGCTTCTGGTCTGACCTCTAAGTGGTTACGTGGCTTATTCAACACCCATTGATCAGCCACATTCTTCTTCTTTTCTGGCTTCACTTTCTCAAAAGCTGGAGTTTCCATCATCAGTTCCTTTGCTTTTACAAACTTCATGTCCTTGGAGATTTTGACAGCAGAATTACTTTCTCCGGTATATCCCAAGCCTGATTTGTCTGAGAAGTGTTTTTGTGAGGAGATTACATCATCTAGCTTCTTTGTAGAGACTCTTTCTGTCTTGGCATTTGCTTGAATCACCTCAAGCTCAAGGAATCTCACCTTTGCATAGGCTTCTGACAGTTCTCCATTCAGCTTCTCTATCTAACACTTGGCCTCCTTATGTCGCACTAGAAGACTTCTATAGTCCTCCTCAACTTTCTTCATCTTTTTCATGGCTGCCTTGGCCACACGTGTATATTCTCTAGATTTCTCAAGAAGTGAGTTGTAGTTCTCTTGAAGACCTTCAGTACACTCATCTTCTTCACCATTTGATTCTTCAACAATTCCTATTGATTCCTCATCACTATACTCTCCAAGTTCTTGCAACAAGCAAATTCAAGTCCTCCGAAAATTCAACATGAGCAATAGTCATAAAAGCGGAGTAATTCCCTTCTCCGTCACAGCTTTCCCAAAATCGGAGTTGGATGAATCCGAATCACTAAGAGTTGTGGCATAAGCCTTACCCTTCATTTTCAAATAATTGGGACATTCTTTCTTGATATGTCCATGTCCATTGCACTCAAAACATATGATTCCTTGAGAGGATTGAGACTCCTTCCCATCTTTCTTCTTAAAGTCCTTTTTCTCCTTTCTGAGACTTGGGAATTTTCCTTTCTCAGCAAATTTTCCATTCTTCTTGAACTTCAAGAACTTTTGGAAATTCTTCACAAGATATGCTACATCTTTATCGGCCTCATCTTCATCCAATGAATCGTGAGCTTCCACCTTCTCATTAATTGTCTTAAGAGCAAAAGATTTACTCTTCCTTTGTGATGGCAAAGACAGATCATAAGTTTGAAGTGAGCCAATTAGTTCTTGAACTTTGATATCATCCAAGTCTTTGCTTTCTTCAATTGCAGTAACTTTTGCATGGAAGCTCTCCGGCAATGATCGAAGGATTTCTTTACAATCTTTGAGTCCTCCATTTTCTCACCCAAGTTGAACTTGCCGATGAGAACTTCATTTAGCTTGCTATAGAAAGAGTCAAAGGACTCGTCCTCACTCATTTTGAGCTCCTCAAAGCGAGTGGTCAGCATCTGCAACTTAGTGTCTTTCACTTTCTTGGTTCCTTCATACGTGATCTCCAATATTTGCCATACCTTCTTAGCAACCGAGACATGAGATATCTTGTGAAACTTACCCGGAGACACACCACAAAAAATAGCATTCAAAGCTTTACTGTTAGTGTTAGATGCAGCAAGAGCTGCTTTATCTCAAGTGGATTTTTCGGCCTTCGGCCTAACCCATCCAATATCAACAGCATCCCACACACTTTCATCAATAGAACATAAAAATGCCCTCATCTGGACTTTCCAAAAAGCATAGTTGCTACCATCAAAATATGGTAGTGCATTTAAAGATTGAGACTGGTCCATCTCAATAAGGGGTCAAGGATCGCACTAAGGTAATTAAACCACAGCAAGTGCACCCGCTCTGATACCAATTAAAAGTTCAAAAAGTGTATAAAACACTATGAACGTTTTGACCCCCAAATTACAAATTACCAATTCAAGCTTTATATCAAACGATGTACGTGCAAAAAATGAACAAAAGCTTAAAATAGAATTGATAAAAAATCTAAGCCAAATAAAATCACATCCATAGCAGAAATTAAATGACAAAAATTAAGGGAAGAGAGATGCAAACACAAGGACAACACAACGATGTGTTATCGAAGAGGAAACTGAAGCCCTCGGCGTAAAACCTCTTCGCCGCCCTCCAAGCGGTCAAATAATCCACTAAAGAATGTAGTTGGGATACAAGGACAGCAATAGACCCACCAAGCAGAATATACCCAGTGTACCTAAGTCCTCCAAGCTCCTACTCCAACGAGGTTATGCTGAACCTATTTCTTCTTTAGCTTACTGGATTCCGCTATAGCCCATAGCATTAACCAATATCAATTGGTCCCTTTCTAACTGCTTCCAAAGCACCAAGTAACCTTCTCACAGATATGGGTGAGGTGAGAAAAGGATTTTGGTAATGAACCTCTTAAGGATCTAACAATGGAGAGGGTGAGAGTAGAGGAATTTGAAGAGTCACAAGGTAAAGATTGTGGATGTGTCAAATTGTTTTTCTCTAGGGTTTCTCTCTTAAAATTCTCTCTAGAGGCTCTCTACATTTTGTGGGTATAAAGGGTATTTATATTGGGGTGAGAAAGGAATGCGAAGAGTCAGTTTTTTCAAAACAGAGCGGGCTGGCGGCTTGGCCTCGCAGCTTGACTGAGTCGCGAGTTCAAGCTGTGAACTAACTGAATAGCCAGACTGAAATTTTTGTCCTGTAGTGTAATAGCTGGCACGACGGTTCAGCTTCTGGTAGCTTGCCAGTCGTGAGCTACCTGCGAGATTCAGTCGCGAGTTCTTCTCTGCACGCTTCACTCGTGTGCAACATCTGGCGGCTTGCCAGTCGCGAGACACTAGCGAGATTCAATCGCGAGTCCCTGTTTTGCTGCACAGACTTGAGCATTTCTTCACATTCTCTCACACACTACCCTTACATGATTCCCACCTAAATACAGGGTTTCTAAGTGCTGAAATACAAGCAAATTGGTACGGAATAAAGCCAACAAAATGGTTGATAAATTTCAACCTTACAAGTTCAATATCTGATTCTTTAATTAAATATCTTTTTTGGCATTTTGGAATTTTTAACATCTGAATTTGTGTTAGTTTTTGCAATATTTGAACTTGTTTAGCATATTTCAATGACTATACCTTGTATTATTCTTTTGAAGATAATCAATTTTTCTTTTATATTTCTCTATTGTGTAATCATATACATTTTTTTTTTATTTAAAAAATTTACAAGAAGTAAATCTTATAATTCTTTAATATTTTTTGGCATTTCAAAAGTTTTAACATCGAAATTATTCTTTTGATAGTAACACATCTTTCTCTTATATTTATCTGTTGTGTAGTCACACACACACACACAATATATATATATATATATATATATTTATATAGATTACAATTTTTTATCCATCCTCCAAGACTTGTTTGTATGAATAATAGGAGAGGGCGGCGATGAAAACAATTTTAAAATCATTGTACCAACAACACTAAAAAGATTACAATTCATTTATCATTTATATGATAGTGTATCTATAAAATGTGTCTTCTTATCTATGACTTTTACCTTACATGTTTCCTTTTGATGGAAACAGACTATATATATATATATATAGGCTAGACTAGAGACCCTTTTAAATTAAGATTTGTTCCATAACCCTCCTTCCATCAAGGAGTTTAAAACTTGTAACTTCAAGGTGTTTATTAACCAAAGATGTTATACAAATTGGGAATTACTTAGAAATTGTTATTCACCATAAGATCTTTCCCTGCGATGTCTTCGTGGGATCGGTATAGGGGTTTTACATTTGCGCATATCATGTCTAGAGTCTAGGCTCTTCGTAATGCAAATCCCCTAAAAAAGTTTTGCCTCTGCTGAAATCGTGATTGTGATCCAATCCAAGTTGATACTTGGCTCCTCGCCATTCCACATGGCTTGGAAGTTCTCGTTCTCGACCTTCCCATAAAAGTCTATTTGAACTTGCCCTTTACACTCTTCTTTAATCATTGTAAAAATTTAGTGATTCTGAAATTAGTTTGCAGTATTTTTCTTAATCCTCCTCCATCAGCCACAGGATTTCCAAGTCTCACCGGTTTGCATCTTCCAGCAGTGAAGAATGCAAACCTAGACTCTTTCTCCAAATACCTTAGTTGCTGCCTTGCCTCCAAGACTTGTTTGTACGAATAATAGGAGAGGGCGATGAAAACAATTTTAAAATCATTGTACCAACAACACTGAAAAGATTACAATTTTTTATCCATCCTCAGCACTAAGAACTTGAGATAGACGCCCCATCTCTTAGGTACATTTATTTTGCAGGTCATCTAAGTAAAGATTGTAAGAATAACTTAGACTTGCAATGGAAAATAAATAACATAAACATACCTTCAGCCATAGTTGTTTAAGTGTTTAGAGAAAAAGAATACTCATTATATGATAGTGTATCTATAAAATGTGTCTTCTAATTTATGACCTTTACCTTACATATTTCCTTTTGATGGAAATAGACTATATATATAGGCTAGACTAGGGACCCTTTTAAATTAAGATTTGTTCCATAACCCTCTTCTATCAAGGAATTTAAAACTTGTAACTTCAAGGTGTTTATTAACCAAAGATATTATACCAATTGGGAATTACTTAGAAATTGTTATTCACCATAACATCTTTCACAGATAGAATCCTTAAGACATGAAAATTTATCATTTAAATGTGGGCCACATAAATTTTTTTTTTTTTTAAATCTTACATTCACCCACTTGGCCCACTTGACATTTAATTTACTTGATAAATGATATTAACTTTAACATGGCTATGATATTACTCATGTCAACTAGTTGTGAAATATTCCCACTCAAATAAAGAATTTAATTCATGAATCATGGCAATAATACCCTCAATTATAATGAAGACTTCCTTCCATGTATTATAATGTATAGTAATTCTTACATGAGATTTTATGAGCCATTAATTCTTTATGAATGGACTACCTATTAGCCATTTGGGTCCTCCTTAATACATCCCAATGGATATATCCTCCTTATATATCTCCACATATATATATAACTTAATACTTATACTTTATGTGCACCACATAAAAATCATATATTTTCTTCTCCAAAAATATCCAAATATGTGTCCAAAACATAAAATAATTATAGAGAAATTAAAACACCAAAGGCTAACAAGTTCCATATGTCCAAAAGACTTTTATACTACTTTGCCGGCAAATCTTTAGTTATAAAATTAACATATATTATCTTAATAAATTTAACTCAATGGACACTTTCAGTTTCTTAAAGTAGACTGAGTTACTTTATGTCGATATGTTTATTTCGGCTTTCACAATCATTGTCCTTAGAGAAGAAAATTATAGCTGAGTTATCTTTAAAGGTTTCATCATAAAATCGACAACCTTAAGACCTATCCATAATGCCTGTCTTATATCTTCATAGCAAATAGGATATCTTATATGTTAGGATTAGTACCCTTAAATCCTATTGTAATATGCCATGTATGATATTATATATGACATTATGTATTAAGTGATGTATGACTTAATATTGTGATTAATAAAGTTGCTTTATTCTTATCTAAAATAATGGTAACATGAATATTCGGACATTATCATATAGTCCATGAGATGCATAGTATGTGATTTATGTGATTTAGTCATAGAATATATAGATCACAAGTTCTTTGTAAACTCAAAATTTTGGTTCGTAGTCGGTGATGAAATTGGGCACTTCATCTGCGAAGACTATAACATATTAACTAAGATGATTTGTCTTGATCATGGAAGTTGAGACTTCTAGTTGATATGTTGATATGTTTTAAGAGTTAAGACATATTGAACTAGACCGTTGTGAGATTTATTATTCATCTAACGACTATCAATTGAATAATAAATCTCACGACTTCTATTCACTTGAACTCTTAATCCTGAGAGAATAATGGACCTGATCATGAAATGTAGGTTGCTTTGATATATCAGGAGTGAGATCTAAAGTAACGGTTAAAACCTCAGTATGTTGGGCAGCCACATTTAGTGTTGATGGAACATATATTTTCAATATGGAATTCATAGTCTCTTAACGGAGATATAAAATATTTCATTGAGATAAGTTTAATGGGTTCAACTATTCAAAGAGTTAGGCCTAACTACTTTAGTAAGACTAAAGTATATATTTATGAAATTAGAATTCATAAATATATGATGAATAACTTAAAAGGATTAAACCGGGTACTCAAGAATTAAGATGTAGTAATTTACAAAGTGGCAGTCTATATTCATGACTTTGTATTACTACGAATATTTTATGAAGGGTTGCATGTGCAATAAAGTCTTGGGAAATAATTTATTGATAAGGCCTAGAGTGCAATTATATTTATATAGTGGTATTAAATATAATTAATGGTAACTTAGGACTTGTCAAGAGTTGACAGAAAAGCGCAAGGCCCATTGGAGTTAGTGTCTTATTTGTTCTCTTTTGGTCCCATTCCAAGCCACACATTAAAGCCCAATTGGGAAGGCCCAAAAGGCTAGCCCAATTAGATAATTAGTTATGTGGAGAGAAACATACCGAATTTTATTAAGATAAAATGGTTTGTATGTTGATGTAAGAGATACATTCTTTCATATTCTCTCTAGAACTCACACACGTAACTGATTAAGAGACCACACATCTTCGGCATCAAGTGGAATTAGAGTGAAGATTAAAAGTTTTCCCAAGTGCTTTTCATCTTCGTTTTTGAAATTCACCATACTAAGGTATACTCTCTTGATTCTATATTCTAAAACTACATAGCACATGTTATCAATTGCGTATAAAGTAGATCCGTTACTTTTCCGCTGCATATGTTTTATATGCGATAAAAACATGTATTTTTCCATCATTATATGACAAAATCAAATCACTACTTCCAAGTAGTATATCATTCATATTTAGGCATAAAAACAATACATTTACCAACTGATCTTAAAGTACATACATTGATTAATAATGTGCCCCATAAAACCAAATGGCACAACAAAGTTGGTGAACCTTTATATACCATTAGTGGGATGCCTATATGCCTAACTTTTGCAACATAAAACTTTTATTGGGAGACAAATCTAGTGGATCTTGTAAAATAATATTAATAGCTTTCACAAAACCTTTAACCTTATAGGAATAAATTCCAAAGTTCTTAATCTTGGCCAATCAGATTACTCCCACCCTCGTACTTTAGTTTCTTGTTTGGCATATTTTATTCAATGAGATGAGTGATTCATCCACATGAGTACCAAAACATAGATCCACAAACCCAAAGAAAATAAACTTTAATGCTATGGAACCTAAACTTTAATTCTAAATTAACCAATGTCAATTTAGTAGTAAATTTAGACCTTCCTATGGGCAAAGGTGAATTATGCATGAATTTACTATAAAACTTTATTCATAAAACTAGTGAATATAAACACTTTATTCAATGAGATGGGAGATTCATCCACATGAGTACCAAAACATAGATCCACAAACCCAAAGAAAGTAAACTTTACTGCTATGGAACCTAAACTTTAATTCTAAATTAACCAATGTCAATTTAGTAGTAAATTTTGACCTTCCTATGGGTAAAGGTGAATTATGCATGAATTTACTATAAAACTTTATTCATAAAACTAGTGAATATAAACACTTTATTCAATGAGATGGGTGATTCATCCACATGAGTACCAAAACATAGATCCACAAATCCAAAGAAAATAAACTTTAAAACTATTAAACCTAAACTTTAATTTTAAATTAACCAATGTCAATTTAGCAGTAAATTCGACCTTCCTATGGGCAGATGTGTATCATGCATGAATTTACTACAAAACTTTATTCATAAAACTAGTAAATATAAACACTAAGAATCAAATTTTCCATATCTATGGGCCTAGTAAAAACCTCATCTCAATGCTACATTCACCATCTTATTCCAATCTATATCTATATATTACTAAAAGCTGAAGCGTAGCATTTAATGTTGCTACACTCACATTAAGCCAAATCAGCAGCCACGTCATCATTTTTTGTTTCCAATTTTTGTTATATATATATTTTTAAACATTTTTTCATTTAAGGTAACTTAAAAACTTCATTATTTAAAAATTAAAATATCTTTTAACCATTATTTTTATAATTAATTTTCTAAAACTCTCCCTCCCTTTTACCTCTTCATCTCCCCACTACTTTCTACTTTAATATCATTCTTTCTCTACCTTTTTGTCTTCATTAATTTTGACCCTTCTTATTCTTAACATCTTACTATAAATTTGACATTTTTCTTTTCATTCTATGCCTAGTTTCTCACAAAAAAAAGGTTACCTCTCTCTCTCTCTCTCTCTCTCTCTCTCTCTCTCTCTCTCTCAATTTTTTCATTTTTTGTTTGATTTTTTTTTATTTTCATTGCATCAATTCTTTAGGTTGATTAATTTTTATGTTAATTATAATTCTACTTTGGGTTGATGTAATTTATTTGTGTGTTTTAAGTTGTTATCTTTTATATTTTCTTTGATTAAATATTATCCTACTGCATTATGCATATAATATATAATAATATAATCTTATTATATTACATAGAATAACTTATATAATTTGATGTTTATTGCTATATAGTTTATTTTTACTCTTTTTTCCTCTCATCTTATTTTATTCAACATTTAAATCAAGTCACATCCTCCATACTGTTAAATTATGCGGTGCAAATCAAGAAAATGGCTAGACACAAGCCTGCTTTCCTTTACCATACGTTAGGAGAATCAATATATTTGTGTGATAAAAGGTCATATAATTTATAATTTAGATAGCACCCTTTGAATATGATTAGGCCCATAGATTGAGCAATTTGTAGACTTAAAAAGGCTATTGAGAATGAACTTTTTGAATTAAGTCTAAAAAAATATGAACTATTATATATCATTTAGATGAAAGATTTTATCATAGATATATTATTATTTTTTTTGCCACATATTTAAATCACACAAACTTAATAATTTTATATTATGTGTTAGCATAGTCTCTATTTCTTCTTCTTCTTCTTCTCAAAAATATTATGTATCATCTTTAAAGGATGCCAACAATATTAATCTTATGGGAGAAGTTACATAAAATATTGAGAAAAAAATTTATATTACAATCTACTAAAAATATTTTACAAATTCATCTATTTTAATTTAGATTTTTTTCCCAAAATAAAATTTTTAATTTAGATATTTATAAGTAAACAATGAAATAATGATTCATGAATAATCAAAAAAAAAAAATATATATATATATATATACATATTTATCTTGTGCAGTTGTAACTTTACATATGCTTTTGTATATATATATATATATATATATATTCATCTACTTTAATTTAGATGTTTATAACTTAATAATGAAATCTATAAACAACGTGATTAAAACAATCATATTTGTACAATTCAAAAAGTCACAATTTCTTTTTTCATAAAAAGGCCTTTTACATTTCCTTGGAATTATTTTTAAAATTTTTTTATAAAACCTTTGACATACCACTAACCTAACCACTTCATACATTAAAAAAAATTTAAGGCTCATTATTACTTCCGTTAATATATTATGGATATCTTAATTGATTGAAATCAAACTAGAGAAATGTCTTTCATATTTCCTTGAAAATTCATATGGAAAAAAAAAATTTTGACATACTACTAACGTAACTACATCTATAACTATTTAAGCCATCCATGATATCTATTTCTTATTGATAACCATAAAATTTACAACTAGCAAGGGAACATATAAAGTAATAAAGAATAAATGAAGAAAGAAAAAAAGAATGAAATCAAATGTCAATTAATAACTATTATTTGGAAAATAAAAAGGTGGTAAAAAGGAGTAAGAAACAACATAGAGATGACTATACAGAGGATATTAAAAACTTTATAGTGCAATAAAATCAACAATTAAATATAATAATACAAAATAGTAACTTAAAACTAATCAAATTCTAACTAGAAAAATTATATATATATATATATATATATATTGTAGGGACAAGAGGCCCAAATATGTATATTGGGCCTTGGGCTTGTCCAAGGAGGTCAATGGTCTGAGGGCGAATTAATAGTGTAAGTTCGTTTAGACCCCTATAAACTAGATTGTTTAACCTAATTAATTAACCAAGTGAATACTTAAGGCTTATTATTCAAATCTAGGTTAAAACAATAATAATCATATCAAGTAAAGCAGCGGAAAAATAAATAACACAACGATATGATGACCCAGGAAAACCAAAGCGGTAAAAAACCTGGGGAGGATTTAACCTAGCTATCCTCAAGGTAAAATAGCAAATCCACTAGAAAGAATTGAAGTTTACACAATAGCGACTTAGACCACTAACATCCTATTGCTACCCAGTGTAGGAAACTTACTACTACGACCACGTGCCAGCTCCGAGATCCACGGACTCCTTCTTTCTTTAATCTTTGCAAAACACAAACACCACCGCTTGTGACTTTGAGATCCCACTCAAAGGTTTAGCAACAGAAACTCTCTTGTTTGTGACTCCAAGACCACCCTTGAAGGTTTAGATCATCAGCACCTTTGATGACTAGAGAAGGCAGCAACTTCAGCAATACCGGATCTTGAGATTCTTCAAGGAACAACACCGGTAGAAGTTATAAGAGAGGTTTTAAGAACAAAACCCCAAATACAAAAGAGGCACACTCTTCACTCTCTAAAAAGCCTTATAAAAAATGTGCTTAGGGTTTCCTTTATATAGTGGGAGAAGTAGATTTGAAACCCTAATCCTTAATGGGCTTGAACTGCTGTTTGGGCTTAATTAAAATTCTGCAGATAAGATTTTCGATCGGTCGAGCCTGTTTTTCGATCGATCGAACCAGGCAGATTCTGAAATCTTCTTTCTGCAGCTTACATGTTCTTGTGTGCTCACGATTTGCCAATTGTTCTACTTTTAGAACCTAACAATCTCCCCCTTTGGCAATTCGTGACAAAACTTTCATACAAAATGAAATGTTAAAATACAAGAACAACCCAATACAATAAAATTTCCAATTACATCACAAATCCCAATCTAAGACTCTTAACCTAGAAGTTGCCAAGAAGAGGTAGAAGGTCTTGATCAGAATGTACCTGTCTTTCCTGAAACACTCAACAAGCACATCACCGTATGTGTGGAAAGAAAGACATATAAACAATAATATGAAACAGAAATATAAAAACACAAATAAATTCTAACTCTCCCCCTAAGTTAGATACATCAAAAAGTTTTTATATTCTCCCCCTTTCGAAAACAATTTCAACTCCCCCTAAACAAAACAAACAGGATTCCCACATTTCATCTATTTCTCCCCCTTTTTGTCACGTATTGACAAAAAACAACTCAAACAAAGAGTAGAGTGACAGTAAACATGAGAGAAAAAAGAGAATCAAGGGAACAAAAAACAGTTCAGCTCTATAGAAAATAGAGAGAACTCCCCCTATGAAGAGCAACAATTCCCCCTATGAACAACAAAGGCCAAAAAAAACTTTTCTCCTCCTATAAAAATAGGAAAAACAAAACAAATTTTGGGAAAAACAGTTTTGGGGAAAATTTAGGAGGTGGGGATAAACAGTTGAGGATACACATGAAGAAAAATATTCTCTCTTTCAATAAATGCAAACTGGACACTATGTGACCCATAAACAGTTGCATGAGAAGAGAAAATATTTACACATTGATTATCCATCACATCTCTTAAGAAAAATATTTTCTGTAGTTCACACATAAAAATAGCATATACTAGAAAAGTAAATAACTCAAAAATTAATCAATCAATTTTTAAATCAAGTTGAGTACCCAATTTAGCAAAGTGTATGCATGTTATGTGTGAAAACAATGAGAGATATGACTGCAAAACTACAAGATGGATACAGAAAACAATGCAACTCATGTGAATCCTAAACATAAATGATGCATGAAAAAAAATTTGGTCAAAACTCTAAAAACTGAAAATTTTTCAATTTCGATCGATCGAGTATCGATCGAATACCAATCGAGTCAGACAGAATCAAACCAAAATTTTAATCTCAATTTCGATCGGTTGAAAAACACCATCGATCGGTCGAAATTCTGGAAAACTCAAATTTTGAAAAACAGAGCAATTTTATGCAGAAACTCCTCAAAGCATAGTATTTCATGAATGAAATGCATGAGTATGAGACTGAAAGTTTTTCAAAAACACTTGAATTCAACCCAAATCTTTCAAAAACAAGTTTTTCAATCAATATGACCTTAAAACTCAAATTTTGCATCAAAATCAAGAAATTTTTAATCTTGGATGGCCACAACAAAATCACACACAATAACATGTACAAAGTTTAGCAAAGAGTAACATGTGTAGTGTGTGCAACTAGCAAAAGCTTAAGAAACATGTGAGGTGATATGTGAATAGTAATCAATCACAAAGTCTACAAAATTCATCACATAAATTTGAAAGAGACTATCACCTAAAGAGTTACATCATATAACTCTCACATCTCCTAGAATAAAAGCTTGCAATCATGTAAGTTTCTTGATTTGCCTCATAATGTACACACCAATTTTAATTAATTTGAATTCATTATAGCCCAATAATGTACACACCAATTTTAGCATTTAAACCGAGGCTACACCTTATATTCTTTTTGTGCATGTGCTACACTTTCTCGAGCACAAAATCTTACGATATACACTAAGGTGTTCATGATTGGCTAGTAAACAGTAGTGAGATGGTTATTTATGCCTTTCTCGTTAAGTTCAAGTCCGACAAACAAGGGCATGTGACTTTGAGATCAAGACAAAGTGATCAAAAACTATAAACATCTTCCCACACAACATGCACTACAAAGCTTAAACTAGTAAAGTGCAATAAAATAAGTTCATCCAAGCTAAACAAAGTACATAAACATGTTATGTAAAAATAATATGGCCAACCTTAATTACAAATCCATGATATGTAATACAAAACACAAAAATATTTTTGGTTTAAAAAAAATATGACCAAAACTAAAAAAGCACACTTTGTGCTAAATGATTAAAAATGCAAATGCAATGCATGACAGTGCTTAACTAAGCTATAGAGGGCACACAACAAGAACTATCAATTTCTTAACTAACCCTTAAGTACATGTACAAACTAGTACATACAAAAAAAATCAAAAAAAAATTTAGCACTTATAGAACACATACTTTTTATGTTTCTCCACAATATCAAGCATGTTCTAAATCAAGAGAGATATATCATAATTCATGTAATCCTCAAGAAAAATTAAAACTAGACACAAAATAAAAATATTTTTGTCTTTTTGAAAATTTTCAATGTTTTTGGATTTAAAAAAAAAAAAAAAACAACCTAAGAAAATAAAACAACCAAAAACTAAAAGAAAACATGTCCACAATTAATTGAAAGAATTAACTTAGGGACAAGTCAGCAACACTCACCTTATAAAATCTTTTCTCACCCATATAGCACGAGTCTTCGGCTTTGTAGGTGAAAATCCACGTGAAGTAGAGTGTATTTGAGGGATTACACCAATCTTCTGAGAAAGACTGAAATCCTGCAAATTCCTTTCACAAGCCAACAAGTTCAAATTTTTCAAAAGCATATGAAACAATTTATTTGGACTCATGGCAAAAGAAATATCATCACATGTCCTAGATTGAAATACAGAATGTTTAAATTTCAATTTATGACAATTAGGACGAATGTGACCAGAGACACCACAAAAGTGACAAACAGGAAAAAATTTAGGAACATCAGTATTCCTAACAGCAAATCTAGTCTCAGATTTTGGTTTTTGCCTCAACAAAAAACTGTTTGGGCTAATATGACCAACAACACCACAAAGGTGACAAGTAGGCACAAAAACAGATTTATTATGCTCTCTAACAGTAGGTTTATGTTAAGTTCTAAGGATTAGGATCTAATGTATTTAGAACTTCAATTTGTATGTTGGCAAACCATGATCAAACAATGTTTAGTCGTGTGTTAGACTTGCTCAAAGTATGGGATTTAATGTAAAGTTGGAATCGAGTTTTTATGCAGAATTACTGTTCACTTTCTGTATGACTCGATCGATCGAAAATTAGACTCGATCGATCGAAAATCATGCAGAACGTTTTTCTGCAGAAAATTCCAACTCAGCCCAAGCCCGTTTTAATGTATAGGGTTTTATGTTTTGCCCTAAGTATAAAAGGGAAAACCCTAGCCACGTTTTTAGAGTTCTGTTTTACTGTGTTTGTGAATCTCTTTGTGAGATCTAGAGGTGTTTACCTTCACATACACTTAGGGTTTACAAACTTGAGAATTATGTCAAGAGTTGTGTAGATCAATACAGTTGCAGAATCAATAGAACACAAAGATATACAAGCAGGTGCGCTTGTGGATTTGCTGAAGAATTCCGGAAAGAAGGAGTCCGTGGATCTCGGAGCTATCATGGGGTCATGGTAGTAAGTTTCCTACACTTGGGTAGCCATAAGATGTTAGTGGTCTAAGTCTTGTTGTGTAAACTTCAATTCTTTCATAGTGGATTCAGTTTACCTTGAGGATAGCTAGGTCAAATCCTCCCCAGGTTTTTACCGGTGTGGTTTCCTGGGTCATCAGAAAGTTTCTAAAGTTCTTGGCAAGATAGGCAATCTTTGTAGCAGAGAGTTCATCATCAAATCCACCATCATCAACATCATCAACAGACTTAAGAGCCATTGATTTGGATTTGTTAGTCTTGGGGAGGTCTAACTCATAGGACTGAAGAGATCCTACAAGTTCATCCACAGGGATGGAGTCCACATCTTTGCTCTCAGTGATGGCAGTCACTTTGGGTCTAAAATCCTCAGTCAAAGATCTAAGAATCTTCCTAACAATTTTAGGTTGATCATAGATTTCACCCAAATTATAAGCAGAATTAACAATATCATTCAATTTGTTAGGTTCTAAAGATTAGGAACTAATGTATTTAGAACTTCATTTTGTATGTTGGCAAACCATGATCAAAACAATGTTTAGTCGTATGTTAGACTTGCTCAAAGTATGGGTCTTAATGTAAAGTTGGAATCGAGTTTTTATGCAGAATTACCTTTAATTTTCTGTATGACTCGATCGATCGAAAATTAGACTCGATCGATCGAAAATCGTGCAGAACGTTTTTCTGCAGAAAATTCCAACTCAGCCCAAGCCCGTTTTAATGTATAGGGTTTTATGTTTTGCCCTAAGTATAAAAGGGAAAACCCTAGCCACGTTTTTAGAGTTCTGTTTTGCTGTGTTTGTGAATCTCTTTGTGAGATCTAGAGGTGTTTACCTTCACATACACTTAGGGTTTACAAACTTGAGAATTATGTCAAGAGTTGTGTAGATCAATACAGTTGCAGAATCAATAGAACACAAAGATATACAAGCAGGTGCGCTTGTGGATTTGCTGAAGAATTCCGGAAAGAAGGAGTCCGTGGATCTCGGAGCTATCATGGGGTCATGGTAGTAAGTTTCCTACACTTGGGTAGCCATAAGATGTTAGTGGTCTAAGTCTTGTTGTGTAAACTTCAATTCTTTCATAGTGGATTCAGTTTACCTTGAGGATAGCTAGGTCAAATCCTCCCCAGGTTTTTACCGGTGTGGTTTCCTGGGTCATCAGAAAGTTTCTAAAGTTCTTGGCAAGATAGGCAATCTCTGTAGCAGAGAGTTCATCATCAAATCCACCATCATCAACATCATCAACAGACTTAAGAGCCATTGATTTGGATTTGTTAGTCTTGGGGAGGTCTAACTCATAGGACTGAAGAGATCCTACAAGTTCATCCACAGGGATGGAGTCCACATCTTTGCTCTCAGTGATGGCAGTCACTTTGGGTCTAAAATCCTCAGTCAAAGATCTAAGAATCTTCCTAACAATTTTAGGTTGATCATAGATTTCACCCAAATTATAAGCAGAATTAACAATATCATTCAATTTGTTAGGTTCTAAAGATTAGGAACTAATGTATTTAGAACTTCATTTTGTATGTTGGCAAACCATGATCAAAACAATGTTTAGTCGTATGTTAGACTTGCTCAAAGTATGGGTCTTAATGTAAAGTTGGAATCGAGTTTTTATGCAGAATTACCTTTAATTTTCTGTATGACTCGATCGATCGAAAATTAGACTCGATCGATCGAAAATCGTGCAGAACGTTTTTCTGCAGAAAATTCCAACTCAGCCCAAGCCCGTTTTAATGTATAGGGTTTTATGTTTTGCCCTAAGTATAAAAGGGAAAACCCTAGCCACGTTTTTAGTGTTCTGTTTTGCTGTGTTTGTGAATCTCATTGTGAGATCTAGAGGCGTTTACCTTCACATACACTTAGGGTTTACAAACTTGAGATTTATGTCAAGAGTTGTGTAGATCAATACAGTTGCAGAATCAATAGAACACAAAGATATACAAGCAGGTGCGCTTGTGGATTTGCTGAAGAATTCCGGAAAGAAGGAGTCCGTGGATCTCGGAGCTATCATGGGGTCATGGTAGCAAGTTTCCTACACTTGGGTAGCAATAAGATGTTAGTGGTCTAAGTCTTGTTGTGTAAACTTCAATTCTTTCATAGTGGATTCAATTTACCTTGAGGATAGCTAGGTCAAATCCTCCCCAGGTTTTTACCGGTGTGGTTTCCTGGGTCATCATATCTTTGTGTTATTTATTTTCCGCTGCTTTGTTATTTTTGCTTAATTGTGTTAACCTAGTTTTAATTAAATTACCTAAGTTAATCACTTGGCTAATTCACTAGGTTAATTTGTTGGGTTTAAGGGGTCTAAACGAACTAACAGTTTAGACTTAGGTTTAGAAACTTCAGCATCTACATCAGAACTTTTACCTTTGTCTAACTTAGCAAAATAAGCCTTTTCTTTATTATTCCTCTTAAAAGGAGGGATATAAACTTTTTCAGCTTTAGGCTTAAGAGTAACAGAAACACTTCTGTTAACAACAGCAGGCTTGGTACTAGTCAAATTTTCAATTTTAGCTTTAGATTCAACTAACTCTTGTTCCAAGCTTTTCATCTTCTCATCTTGAGAGGAAATTTGATTTCTCAAAAATTCATTCTTTTTATTAGATTCATCTAACCTAAGAATCAATTCCTCTTTTTCAAGATTAGCCAATTTTAACTCTTCCTTAAATTTTTTAGCAATTCTCATAGTTTTCAATAATTCCTTACAAAGAGTTTCACAAGCATCAAAAAGATCAACAGAAACAACAGTGTCCTTCTTATTCAAATCATCACAAACATGAGCAGAAAGACACTTCAAATTATCCATGATAACAGGGACCAAGGATCAGCTCTTAGATCAAAAGATCTAACACAAAAGAGCTACCCGCTTTGATACCACTTGTAAGTTCGTTTAGACCCCTGTAAACTAGATTGTTTAACCTAATTAATCAACCAAGTGAATACTTAAGGTTTATTATTCAGATCTAGGTTAAAACAATAACAATCATATCAAGTAAAGCAGCGGAAAAATAAATAACACAACGATATGATGACCCAGGAAAACCAAAGCGGTAAAAAACCTGGGGAGGATTTAACCTAGCTATTCTCAAGGTAAAATAGCAAATCCACTAGAAAGAATTGAAGTTTACACAATAGCGACTTAGACCACTAACATCCTATTGCTACCTAGTGTAGGAAACTTACTACCACGACCACGTGACAGCTCCGAGATCCACGGACTCCTTCTTTCTTTAATCTTTGCAAAACACAAACACCACCGTTTGTGACTTTGAGATCCCACTCAAAGGTTTAGCAACACAAACTTTCTTGTTTGTGACTCCAAGACCACCCTTGAAGGTTTAGATCATCAGCACCTTTGATGACTAGAGAAGGCAGCAACTTCAGCAATACCGGATCTTGAGATTCTTCAAGGAACAACACCAGTAGAAGTTATAAGAGAGGTTTTAGGAACAAAACCCTAAATACAAAAGAGGCACACTCTTCACTCTCTAAAAAGCCTTATAAAAAACGTGCTTAGGGTTTCCTTTATATAGTGGGAGAAGTAGATTTGAAACCCTAATCCTTAATGGGCTTGAACTGCTGTTTGGGCTTAATTAAAATTCTACAGATACGATTTTCGATCGGTCGAGCCTGTTTTTCGATCAATCAAACCAGGCAGATTCTGAAATCTTCTTTCTGCAGCTTACATGTTCTTGTGTGCTCACGATTTGCCAATTGTTCTAAACTTTTAGAACCTAACAAATAGTATAAAAAATGTAAAACTATGAGTTTCACAAGCAAATTGTGACTGTAAAGGCTAAGGGAGGTGGTCCGAGGAGGAATAACCCCTCAGCTAAACGAAGTAAAGACCAAGATGTGAGTATCCTGTCATCGGGGATAACATACCAAGAAGTTCTATTGATATGGATATACACTATAAACATACAGGACATATGGGAGTTGAGAAATATCTAAAGGAAAACTGCTACCACCGCATTGAATGCTCTATAACTAACTCTCTGGCCGCACTAATGAGGAAGTGATGTCTGAGCAGTAACTTTCAGCCTTACAGCTACTATCCAAAAACTTCTTGAAGGTGCTAATGGGACAAGGATCAATACGAACAATCTGATCTGCACATGGAGGGTGGAGATACATGGTGAAGATAGTATAAAATAGGGGAGATACCTTGAGAGAAAAGAGGAGAAAATTAAGAGAAAAACACTGTAGCAATTAGTAATTGCAACTTGCAATCATATTCGAGAGAAGTATATAAGAACTGATCTCCTTGGATTATGTCGAGGACAATTTTCTTTAAATTAAACTAGTCTATCTTCTTTTTCTTGTCATCTGGGTACACTTTGATTGTTGTATGATTCACTAAAGCCTGTTTTCCAATCCACTCTTTACAAATTCATTGTATTGGGCTTTTGGGCCTAAGTTCATTGACCTTTAGGGCTAGGGAGCCAAATTACGCCTTTACATACATACATATATAAAATCATAATCTTCATACACCATGACTTAAAAAAAATTATTGAATAGTTCTACTTCTTATTTAATGTCTATTTTATAAAAATCATCAACCAATAAATCTAATACTTTATATAAAAGCAGAAGCCTTTAAAGACGTGCTGCCACATTAGGAAAAATGCCCCTTTAAAAAAATGACATGTGTGCAGTGAATGGTTTAAAATACCGCACGGTGCGTTGGAGAGACTCACTTTCAGACACCATCACGCTTATTCAAAAAAAAAAAAAAAAAAAACAAACAAACAAACAAAAACAAAAGAAAAACGCAGCTCCTTATAAAACACCAAGCCGCTTATCCACAAAACTAAGAAGAAGAAATAAAAAAACAAAAAACAAAGGCAAACCCTAAAACCCAGACCGTATTTCCCGATTAACATTCAGACTGAAACTTGCGATTCTTTGCTGCACTTCCATATACACACAGATCGGACTAGTGCGTTCCAACCCATCAAACAGACGGAAAAAAAAAAAACTACAACGATGAAAACATCTGTTTGTTCTTTGCAATCGTTAAAACTGGAATTTTCTGCTCTTTAACAATAAACAATTTAGAAGGTAGGCATTTTATCCCTTTTTTGGTTTCTATTTAATTATTGTTTCTAGGGTTTTCAAAAAAATGGGTTTTAAAGAAAGTAGGCTTTTTTTTCCCCTTCTTTTCCATTCAATTAGCGTTTCAAACAGACAGAATATCAAAGATTTTGTAAGATACTGTTTAGTCGCACTACTCAATTTTGTTAAATATGTAAGATCGTTTAGACCCCTTAAACCCAAACAGATTAACCTAGTTATTTAGCCAAGTGATTAACTTAGGTAAATTATTCAAATCTAGGTTAACACAAAAATATCAAATCATGTAAAAGTCCGGAATAATAAAGAACACATGATATGATGACCCAGGAAAACCAAATCGGTAAAAAACCTGGGGAGGATTTAACCTTGCTATCCTCAAGGTAAAACGAATTCACTATGAAAGAAACGAAGTTTACACAATAGAGACTTAGACCACTAACATCCTATTGCTACCTGCCTGTAGGAAACTTACTACCACGACCACGTGACAGCTCTGAGATCCACGGACTCCTTCTTTCCTTGAATTCTTCAGCAAAGCACAAGCAACACCTGCTTATTTTTCTTGAAGCTCTTTGGATTCTGTAACTGTATGATTTACCAATCTCTTGACATGAATCTTGTGTTTGGAAACCCTAAGTGTATGTGAAGGTAAACACCTCTAGATCTAACAACTAGATTCACAAACACAGCATTCAGAACTCTAAAAACGTGGCTAGGGTTTTCCCTTATATACTTAGGGCAAAACATAAAACCCTATACATTAAATGGGCTAGGGCTGAGTTGGAAAAATTCTGCAGAAAAACGTTCTGCATGATTTTCGATCGATCGAGTTAGGCAGAAGTGCACAGTGAATTTTGCAGTTAACTCGATTCCAACTAAACATAAAAAGCCATACTTTGAGCAAGTTTAACACACAACTTAAAGAATATTTTGATCATGGTTTGCCAACATTACAAATTGAAGTTCTAATACATTAATTCCTAATTCTTAGAACCTAACAAACTCCCCCTTTGGCAATCCGTGACAAAACACAGACTTAACAAAAAGCTTAAAGTTTACTAATTGAAACAGCCCATTACAAACGTAAAAAGCCACTAAACAATTCAACCTAACTACTATCTAACAGTTACAAAGTAGACAGCAGCACGACTGAATCAACCTGTATATTCTTGTAACACTTAACAAACACATAAACACATGTGTAGAAAATACAAGGAATATAGAAAAAGACCTTCTTGATTTCACATGACACAAAATAAAACATATATCATGAATAACATCATAAATATAAATCAATAAGCAAAGTAGCATAGTGAAACAAGAAACAAATACAAAAAAATGTATCTCAAAAAAATCTCCTAACAAGAGCCAAAAATGTAAATACATAGTGAAGCACCTAGATACAATCTAATAACTCTACAAGCTCCTCAGTATCACAGCAAGGTACAAAAACTCACAAAACTCCCCCTAAGACAAAAAACTTCTCTACCAGATATAAACTCCTCCATAGAATGCACTCCCCCTTTTTGTGACGAATTGCCAAAGGGCACTCACTCATCATCAAAAGGAGGTGGCGGTGGAGAACGACGAAAACTCGCCAAATCCGCTCGCAAGGCACGAAGCTCATCAAGGACATCCACCAGAAGCTGACCATGAGTCGCCTGAACGGTCATGACAGTGTCCAGAGTCCGACGAATATCAGAAACATCCGAAAGAGAAGGTGGAGGAACAGCATCAGCAACAACAGCAGGATCAGCAAACGTCTCAGCTGCAGGAGCATCTGTAGAAGAAGAAGGGGGTGGAGTGACACCGAAAGGCTCTACCCTAGGACGCTTAGGGCTAGCTCGAAGTTGAGCAGCCCTTTGCCTCAGAAAGGTAGCACCTATAGGAGCAATAATGTGTATGGGCTCAGAAGCAGGATAATCACCTAAACCTAAATGAAGGAGAATCCTATGAATAAAAACAGGAAAGAATAAAGCATGAGCCGTAGAACTACTCCGATGTACCTCATTCAAAGAACGAAGAAACAGGTGTGGAAAACTAATAGGAGTATCAGTAACAAGAGCATACAAAAAGACACACCACTCAATAAGAATAGTATAAAGAGGAGAAATAGGCCATAAGGAATGACAGGCAATCCTAAAGAAAAGATAATGAAGCTCAGAGAGCTCAGCAGAAGTGATCCGAGGATCAGAACCCCACTGGATAGAAGATCCAGTGATGTATGACATTACGTCATCAAGAGGCGGAGACTCATCATAAGGAAAGATGGGATGATCAACAATAGGCACCCCAAGAGCATAAGACACTACCGAAGGGGTAATTCGATACTCCACACCTCGTAACCAAACCTTAACCAAGGTGTTAGTATCATAGACGTGGATAGAGAGGTTCGAGTAGAACTCTATAATCAAGGTAGTCGAAGGTGGATGATCTATATCCAACAATGGTAACCAACCCCGACGCTCAAAATTACGTCTCACCTTAGGATCAACCTCATCTAGAATGACCCTACGCTTATCCCAAATTTGACGCCTAAGATTAAGGGTCTCGTATGTCTCTTGGTTCTTCTCACTAGGAAACCGATCACTATCAAAAGAAGGAGAAGGAACAAAAGTCCTATAGGCTCTAGTTTTCCTAGGCATGATGCTAAGGAAACAAAAAGAGACACAGAAAGAGGAGAGCAAAAACAAAAACCAAGGGGCAGACTGCAAGTTAGTACAGCATAAAAACAATCTATATGATGCATGAACTAATGTAGTGACAAAGGTCAATTATGATCCAAATTAACAAAATTGGCTTGAGCATAGGATTTAAATAAAAAATACCCAATTTAGGAAAAACCCAATTTTCAAAACACAACAAATTGAGAAATTGATCATCACAACAGTTAAATAACACAATATAATGATCAAATTAATCAATCTAACAAGCCAATTTCATCAATTTATATCAAATTGAACAAAATCCCCAATTTCATCAATTTCAAGCCCTAGATTTTCAAATTTCCCACAAAGCACCAAATTAATCAAATTAAACCACTTGTAATACTTAGATAAGGTGTCCCTACAAAAACCCATGATTAATTTGAAAGAAAAGCGCGCAAAATCATTGCCAAAAATACCAAAACACTAAAATGCCGAAAATAACCCAAAATGCATCAAAATAATGCATGAAATATGAAAATAAAAACAAAAGGAGGATTAAAAGTGTCTTACCGGATTTGGGAGAGAGAATTGATGCAAAAAGTACAGAGAAAAACGACAAAAACAGCAACAAATGCCTTCACCGGTTGGTAGAGTGAAAAAGAGACTTGAAAAGTTTTTGAAAAGTGAAGAATCACGTGAAAAAATCCTTTTTAAAAAACACTCAGCCCGATTTTCGATCGATCGAAAATTACATTCGATCAGTCGAAAATCCTTCAATTGATCCAATATCAATCGAGTACCGATCGAAACAACCCGAGACTTTCCAGAGATTTTGAAACATTTTCTAGAAAAAACCAAGCAATTTCAGTGCTGAAAATCCTCAAAGCATTAGATTTTATGAATAAAATGCATGAGTATGAGTTGAAAAGTTTTCCAAAAACACATGTATTTACCCTAGATCTCCCAAAATAAGATTTTCTCTTAATATCCCTCAAACACTCTAAACAAACAAACATGTTTTGCAACAATTTTCAGAAATTTTCAAACTTGGTTGGTGAGGCCAAACACACACAATATCATGTACACAGTTTAGCAAAGAATAACTTGTGTAGTGTGTGCAACTAGCATAAGCTTGAGAAACATGTGAGGTGATATGCACATAGAAATCAATCACAGTTTCTACAAAATTCATCACATGAATTTGAAAGAGACTATTACTTAAAGAATTACATCATATAACTCTCACATCTCCTAGAATAAAAGCTTGCAATCATGTAAGTTTCTTGATTTGCCTCAGAATTTATATTCAATTTAATTGATTAGAAACTTAATAATATAGCCGGGATAATGTACACACCAATTTTATTTGAATTGTGAATTTATTATAGCCCAATAATGTACACACCAATTTTAGCATTTTAAAAGAGGCTACACCTTATGTTCTTTTTGTGCATGTGCTACACTTTCTCAAGCACAAAATCTTACGATATACACTAAGGTGTTCATGATTGGCTAATAAACAGTGGTGAGATGGTTATTTATGCCTTTCTCATTAAGTTCAAGTCCGACAATCAAAGACATAAGACTTCAAGATCAAGATCATGTGATCAACAGATATAGCATCTTCCCACACAACATGCACAACAAAACTTCAGCTAGTAAAGTGCAATAGAAATAAGTGTATCAAAGCTAAACAAGGTACATAAACATGTTATGCCAAATTAGATTGACCAACCTTGTCTTCAAATTCAAGAAAAAATAGCAAAAACATAATTTGCAAATTTTTTTTTTATATATAAAAGAAACAAACATCTTAGAATGAAATGCATGAATGTTATGCAATGCAAGTCCTAGAAACAAAGGTCACGAAAGATAGAGCGCTAAAGCACAAGGACCAAGAAATCAGGAATGACTAAGGACAAAGGATCACACCAATAACTTGACGAAGAGTTTCAAACTTTCCTCTATCAAGTGGTTTGGTGAATATATCAGCATTCTGACGTTCAGTTGGAATATACTCAAGAGCAACAATTTTTCTTTCAACAAGATCCCTAATGAAATGATATCTAATCTCAATGTGTTTGGTCTTAGAGTGTTGAACAGGATTCTTAGAGAAATCTATAGCACTAGAATTATCACAATAAACAACCATGGTGTCTTGTGATATACCATAATCACTCAAGAGTTTTTTCATCCAAAGATGCTGAGAACAACAACTTTCAGCAGCAATACATTCTGCCTCAGCAGTAGATAAAGAAACAGAATTTTGCTTCTTACTCATCCAAGCAACAAGATTAGCACCAACATAAAAACAACCACCAGTTGTACTTTTTCTATCATCAGCATTACCAGCCCAATCGGAATCAGAAAAACTAGCAAGAGAAATATTTGACTCTTTGCTGTAAAACAACCATAATCATAAGTTCCAGCAACATACTTTATAATCCTCTTAATAGCATTTAAGTGAGAAACCTTAGGATTAGATTGAAATCTAAAGCAAACACCCACACTAAACACAATATCAGGTCAGCTAGCAATTAAGTACAAAAGACAACCAATCATGCTTCTGTATAGGGTAACATCAACAGACTCACCTGATGTATCGTTTGTTAGTTTTGCATTAGCAGCCATTGATGTCCTAGCATGTGCAGCCTTGTCAAGACCAAATCTCTTGACCAAATTTCGTGCATACTTAGCTTGGTTGATGTAAATTCCAACATCCGTTTACTTTACTTGCAATCCCAAGAAATAAGTTAGTTCACCAACCATACTCATCTCAAACATGGCCTTCAGTTCATCTGCAAAAGATTGAGCAAGAGAATCATTAGTAGCACCAAAAACAATATCATCAACATAAATTTGAGCGACTACAAAATGATTCTTATCCTTTCGTATGAACAGAGTGGTGTCAGCAAAAACTCTTTTAAAGCCATGGTCCGTGAGATATGCAGTTAGTCTATCATACCAAGCCCGTGGAGCTTGTTTCAATCCATAGAGAGCTCTCTTCAACTTGTAGACATCATTCGGCCTGTGAGGATCAACAAAACCTTTCGGTTGTTCAACATATACCTCTTCTTGTATCATGCCATTTAAGAAAGCACTCTTGACATCCATTTGATACGACTTGAAGTTCATATGACTTGCAATAGCCAAAAGAATTCGAATGGATTCCAATCTTGCTACAGGTGCAAAAGTCTCATCAAAATCAATCCCTTCTACTTGTGTGTATCCTTGAGCAACAAGCCTAGATTTATTTCTGATAACAGTTCCATGTTCATCTGACTTGTTCTTGAAAATCCACTTAGTTCCAATAACATTGACTTCCTTTGGTCTAGGAACTAATTCCAACACATCATTTCGAACAAACTGATGAAGTTCTTCATGCATAGAATTTACCCAATCAGCATCTTGTAGAGCTTCATCTACCTTTTTCGGTTCAAATTGGAATAAATAGCATGAGTGAGTAATCACATTTAATGCTTTGGATCTCAATCTCATGTTATCATTCAAACTCCCCAATATATTAGTAGCAGGATGATTCAACTTAACTCTTGAGGATGGACCTTTGACCAATAAAGTAGAGGTACCTTTCTGATCTGATGGACTTTGAAACTCTCTCTGTTCTTGTTGAGCTCCATGAACTGGTGTTGAAGGTTCTGAACTTGATGGCACAGATGCTGTATCATTCAATACCATCAACTCTACCTCTGTATGCTTTCCCACATAATTTTTAGGTAGAGAATCATCAACTTCCATAATCTTTTCTTGAACCTGAGGTGCATTTTCTGAATGAACTTCTGAGTTTAATTCATCATTGATCAATACATTTGAAGATTCCATGACTATTTTAATTCTTAGATTGTACACTCTGTATGCTCTACTGGTGGTAGAGTATCCCAGAAAATAACCCTTGTCACTCTTAGCATCAAACTTTTCCAGGTTCTCTCTATCACGTAGAATGTAACAGTCACTACCAAAAATTCTGAAGTATTTAACAACAGGCTTCTTTCCTCTCCAGAGTTCATAGGGAGTTTGTTTTGAATTAGGTCTGAAGTATATCCGATTGAGTGTATGACATGCAGTATTAACAGCTTCTCCCCAGAAAGATTTAGGCATCTTCTTATTATGGAGCATGACACGGGCCATTTCTTGTACAACTCTATTCTTCCTTCCCACTATTCCATTTTGCTGTGGTGTTTTGGGTGAGGAGAATTCCTGATGTGTGCCTTGATTATTGCAAAACGTAGCCAGTTTTGAGTTCTCAAACTCTTTTCCATGGTCACTTCTTATTCTGGCTATCACAGTTCCTTTTTCTACTTGCAATTTTTTGCACAGATGAATCATTTTTTCAGGAGCCTCAGCTTTATCTTTCAAAAGTACAACCCATGTGAATCTAGTAAAGTCATCCACAACAACTAGAATATACTTCTTTCCACCTAAACTCTGAACTCTGGCAGGACCCATGAGATCAATGTGCAGCAACTCCAAAGGTCTTGTAGTTTGAACATCAGCTATAGACTGATGTTTGGACTTCACTTGTTTACCCATCTGACATGGTCCACAGATGCAATTTTCAATCTTCTCAAACTTGGGCAACCCAATTACTGCATCACATTTTGAAATCTTCTCTAATTGCTTAAGACTAGCATGTCCCAACCTTTGATGCCATAAGTCAACTTGATTGATCTTAGCACTGAAGCATTTGTTGCTTATACTTGGGGTGATATCATAGCAGTTATCAGCTGTCCTCACACCAACACACATGCAATCACCTCCTTCATCAAGTATTTCACATTCTTGTTTAGTGAAAAACACATTCAGTCCATTGTCACAAATCTGACTTATACTGAGTAAGTTAGCCTTCAACCCATCAACATACCAAACATCTTCAAAGACTAGTAGTCTTGGAATATCCACAGTACCAATGCCTCTGATCACAAATTTGCTTCCATCTCCAAAAGTAACTGTTCCAATCTTTCCTTCGAAGAGTGTCTTGAACAAAGCTTTATTTCCTGTCATGTGCCTGGAACAACCACTATCCAAATACCAAAGACAAGAATCATGTGCCTTTAAGGCGGTTAAAGCAGTATAGCACATGTAATTATTATCATATGTGATTATACCAAGACACTCAAGAAAAATTTTAACACAAATGGTAAAGGACAAGCACACCAAGTAGACAATGTGACAAACTAAAGAGAAGATTTTAGAGAAATCCATAACAACAGGGGTCAAGGATCAGCTCAAAGATCAAAGAATCAAAAACACAAGCTACCCGCTCTGATACCACTTGTAAGATCGTTTAGACCCCTTAAACCCAAACAGATTAACATAGTTATTTAGCCAAGTGATTAACTTAGGTAAATTATTCAAATCTAGGTTAACACAAAAATATCAAATCATGTAAAAGTGCGGAATAATAAAGAACACATGATATGATGACCTAGGAAAATCAAACCGGTAAAAAACCTGAGGAAGATTTAACCTAGCTATCTTCAAGGTAAAACGAATTCGCTATGAAAGAATCGAAGTTTACACAAAAGAGACTTAGACCACTAACATCCTATTGCTACCTGCCTGTAGAAAACTTACTACCACGACCACGTGACAGCTCCGAGATCCACGGACTCCTTCTTTCCTTGAATTCTTCAACAAAGCACAAGCAACACCTGCTTGTGTTTCTTGAAGCTCTTTGGATTCTGTAACTGTATGATTTACCAATCTCTTGACATGAATCTTGAGTTTGGAAACCCTAAGTGTATGTGAAGGTAAACACCTCTAGATCTAACAGCTAGATTCACAAACAAAGCATTCAGAACTCTAAAAACGTGGCTAGGGTTTTTATATACTTAGGACAAAACATAAAACCCTATACATTAAATGGGCTAGGGCTGAGTTGGAAAAATTCTGCAGAAAAACGTTCTGCACGAATTTTGATCGGTCGAGTCTAAATCTCGATCGATCGAGTCAGGCAGAAGTGCACAGTGAATTCTACAGTTAACTCGATTCCAACTTTACATAAAAAGCCATACTTTGAGCAAGTTTAACACACAACTCAAAGAATGTTTTGATCATGGTTTGCCAACATTACAAATTGAAGTTCTAATACATTAGTTCCTAATTCTTAGAACCTAACAAAATACAATTTCTTGAGTCCTGTTTAGTTCAATTGTAGTATTGATTAAATTTAGTTTTAGATTGGCAGATTTTAGTTTGGTTTGTACTTTTTTTGGTTTTCCCCTAAAATTTGGTTTTCTATTCAGTTACCGTTTCTAGGGTTTTGAAAATTACTATAAAGTGTAGATTTATTTGATAATTTTTCTCAAACTGAAATCGATTTGGTTCTGGAGAATATAGATTTATGTGTTGCCAAAAAAAAAAAATTCCGTCATTTCATTTATGTTGTTTTTTATTTTTTGCTGAAATATTTTTCCCTTTTAATATTTTCATTTCCCCATGTCTCTTCTCTACCATTGTTGTGAAGGTTTTTGCAGTACATATTTAAAGTTTTTCGTTTGTAGTTGCTCTGATTTTAATAAAGAAATCATGGAACTTAGAGAAAAGGTATTGAACATTATAATGCCTTTCTGTCTCCATTGATGCCGATCTGCTACATTTTTTTCTTAATTTCCAATTTATTTTAATAATTTCTTGAGTTCTGTTTGTTCGATTGTTGTACTGAATAAATTTTGTTTTTGTTCAATTCAATATTTTCGCTTTTGTTATTATTATGTTCCATTTTTGTTTTAGGCCTTTTTGATGTTGTTTTTCCAATGATGAATGTGTTGTCTATTCTGTTATGCATGTTCAATTTTTGGCATTTTTTGGTTAGTTTCTGTTATGTTTTCATGGTGAGGTTTAAGTTTTGTTGTAATTGGTTTTTTTTTTTTTAAAAAAGGCTTAATGTGTTGTTAAATCCATAAATCAGATTAATAAGACTTTGGTTCTATGCCCTCTAATTTGCAAATGTTGGGTTCTTGATGCTTGAGTTTAAATTGGTGAATGGTCATTGCTTAATCCTGCCAAGTAAAACAAATTTTGCATTTAAGTTTTTGCTATAGTGAATTTCAGACTTTGGTTGATGTTATTTAACTTGGCTTATGGTCATCTTTTTCCTATATCTCACAAATGGCATATTCATATTCCTGCCAATTTCAGTTCTGCATTTTCATACTTTAATACTTACACTCATTTTTAGGTATTGTATTTCATATTCTTCACTTGATTATTTGTTGCCTTAGTGTACTATTCAATCAAAATGCAGAATTTAAGTTTTGGGGCCATCAAAAATGTTCTTTTGGTGTTACATTATATATGTTCGATGAAATTCCATTAAAATTTGATATGTAATTTTCTCATTAGATTTTTTCCCTCATCATGATAAAAAACTGAGCAATTATACTATGGCTATTTAAAATCAAATTTTAATGGTAATGAATAATTTGGTTATAAATATGGAGATTAACCTGAATACTCAAAAGAAAACTAATTTTAAACAAATCTAGGCAGAATTTAACCAAAAACTCTTCATCTTTTCCTACACAATAAAATGTCCTTTACAAATACAATTCCTTTGTTATAGTCATCTAAAATATTTGAATTACTGAATTTTTTATACCAAAGTAAGAGATTATATTAAGTATCTAGAGATAGTGCATCAGATTAAATATAAACTGTAATTTTTTAGTAAAATAATTTGTAAATGGCTGGCGTAGCAATTTAAATTGTGAATATTTGATGTGAGATTCAATTTGATGTATATTTTTGTTGTTAGTTCTATTACATGTGTTTTATTTTGGGTTTTTTGGTTATGTAAAGGACTCAGTGATGAGATTTGCCTTTCTTATTGTCGGTTCTTTTATGGTTTTGTATGGAGTATTAATTTTTGTTGTTTTTCGTTCTATAAATCAGATTCAGAAAGCTTTGGTTTTGTGCCTCTTAAATTGAATGCATTGAGTTTTGATCTCATGGTGGGTTAAAATTATATAAAAAACTTAAGTGTTCTTAGAAGTTCTAGGATGTGAACTGCTCAAATGTATTTTTTAATTGACATCCATGGAGAAGTGAATCAACTGTAGGTTTCACAATAGTAACTCTTTGAAATATAGCTCTTAGAATTTTGAATCCTACCTAAATGTTAATGGTTGGTTATCTTTTAAACTTAATAATACCATTATAATTTTTTGGTTATTTGTAAGGGGGAGTGAAATTGAGAAATCTTGAATATTTGCTCAATGTTATTTTTAGTTTTCCATGAAGAGTTTGTTAATGATCATATTTATGAGACAGATTCTTTAAGTGACATGAATGGCTTATGTAAAGGGAGTATTTTCCTGCAATTGCATTCTTCAAATCTGTTTGGTTCTTTAATATGCTTCTTCAACTGTTTTTTTGAAATTATAATTATATTAAGGGATTCTAATCATAGTATACTTTTGACAGTTTTGTTATTGTTATAAACTTTATTATGTGTGTAATAAACTTGATCCTATTTTTTGGTTCCTAAGTTATTTAGTCTCATTTTTATTTTCTTCTTAAAAAATTTAAATATTCAGTGTAGCCCGTCCTACTTCTTTACATTATTTTCCTCAACTTTTTATTCCAAAATTCTATAATAAAATATTTTCTTTTATTCCCTTCTAAGTCTTAATGGCCTTTTGTGTTGGGAAATAAACATGTTTGTATCGAATACAACACATACGCAGCGGAAAAATAAACGGATCTACTTCATTCGCAATTGATAACATTCACTATGTAAGTTTCAGAATATAAGAACAAGAGAGTGTACCTTGATGCGGTGAATTTCAAAACCGAATGAAGAAGTACTCGGGAAAACTTTCAATCTTCACTCCAATTCCACTCGATGCCCAAGATGTGTGGTCTCTCAATCAGTTCTTTGTTTCTAGAGAGAATATGAAAGAGTGTCTCTCTTCCTTATTTCATTACCGTTAATATGATGAAACATACAAATCATTTTATTCTATATAAAATTCTGTATGTTTCTCTCCACATAACTGATTATCTAATTGGGCTAGCCTTTTAGGCCTTCCTAATTGGGCTTTAGTGTGTGGCTTGGAGTGGGACCAAAAGGGAACAAATAAGACACTAGCTCCAATGGGCCTTGGGCTTTTCTGTCAACTCTTGACAAGTCCAAAGTTACCATTAATTATATTTAATACCACTATATAAATATAATTGCACTCTAGGCCTCATTGATAAATTATATCCCAAGACTTTATTATACATGCAACCCCTTCATAAAATATTCGTAGTAATACAAAGTCATGAATATAGACTGCCACTTTGTAAATTACTACATCTTAATCCTTGAGTACCCGGTTTAATCCTTTATGAGTTATTCACCATATATTTATGAAATCCAATTTCATAAATATATACTTTATTCTTACTAAAGTGGTTAGGCCTAACTCTCTGAATAACTGTACCCATTAAACTTATCTCAAGAGAATATTTTATATCTCCGTTAAGAGACTATGAATTCCATCTTGAGAATATATGTTCCATCAACACTAAATGTGGCTGCCCAACATACTGAGGTTTTGACCGTTACTTTAGACCTCACTCCTGATATATCAAAGCAACCTACATTTCATGATCAGGTCCATTATTCTCTCAGGATTAAGAGTTCATGTGAATACAAGTCGTGAGATTTATTATTCAATTGACAGTCGTTAGGAGAATAATAAATCTCACAGCGGTCCAGTTCAATATGTCTTAACTCTTAAAACATATCAACATATTAACTAGAAATCACCATTTCCATGATCAAGACAAATCATCGTAGTTAATATGTTATAGTCTTCGCAGATGAAATGCCCAATTTCATCACCGACTACGAACCAAAATTCTGAGTTTACAAAGAACTTGTGATCTATATCTTCTGTGACTTTTCACATAAATCACATACTATGCATCTCATGGACTATTTGATAATGTCCGAATATTCATGTTACCATTATTTTAGATAAGAATAAAACAACTTTATTAAACATAATATTAAGTCATACATCATTTCTCAAATAATGTCATACATAATATCATACATAGCATCATTATACAATAGGATTTAAGGGCACATATCCTAACATTTTGTACTAAAAAGAAGGCAGCTTCCAGTGTTTGTTTGTTTTTTTGAAACTATAATTTTTTTAATCTCTGTTTTCTCCATTACTTTCTTAGGGGCTTGATTTATTTTTTATTTGATTTAAAGTTTGGATGAGTGGGTTGTTTGAATATGAGTTGCATTACAACATAATGCTTATCAAGTTAAACACTGCTCCTGCAATATGCTTTAATGGCTATTCTTTTTTCTTTTTCTTTGTGGCTATCTATACATGAGGTGAGATTAGCCAAATAGGTAGTTTGCTTGGCTACAAGTTATTTTATTAGTATGAACTTTAAGAAAATTGGAATCATCACTGTAATGGATGGGCATTTACATGGGAAATTATAGGTGAGACATCATCAATACTTCGAAGCATAATAGAAATGATTATATGTGGGGGAAATGATTAGTGTTATGCTTTATTTCAGTCTTCCTTTTTACATTCTCTCATAAACTATTCTTTAAAATACCATTTAGAGGAAAGAAAAACAGAGTTCTCCTTCCATTAGAGACCAAGAGGGAAATTGACGAAGCTTGATGTTTTTTAATTTGATTTTGATTGTCAATTTTCTTTTGCAAAAACAGTCTTGCACTTTTTTTGTGATAAAGGCATTCTCTTTGTTGGTATAAAAGCAAAGCCTGTTTGGTTGATGTGTTCATCCAAAAGTTCGCATTTATAGGCTTTCAATTACTATTAAAAGTGTGACAAAAATTATTAAAATATAGCAATGTGCTAACTTTTGTTTTTTGCTTGACTTTGTGATTCATTAGATTGATTAGAAAAGCTTTGAGGAATTAAAAAGCTTTTTTTGGTTTTTGAAGAGGTGCATCAGTTTTATTTGTATCTACGTAATTTCAAAATCATATAATTATGATACAATTTTGTTCCTATTCTGATGAAATAATTTTAATTGAATTATTTCAGTATACGTGCTAGAAAACCATCTTCACATGGAATTGAAGTTGGTATTGTCATTGCAATTCTATCATGTTCTATCATGACTGATACTTTGTACTTGTTGGATGAACATTTTGTGAGTTTGGATGGTTGTTTATGACGTAATCCAGAAGAATTACCCCATACTAGCTTCTTATCTTAGCATTAAAATTTGATTTTAAAATTTTAATTCAGATCTCAAGTTTCAGAGAATACACCTAAATTAATTCTATATTGACACCAAATTTCATGATTTTAAACATTTTCAGCACACCTACTTCTATTTTTGCCTTTGGTTTTTTCCTTCTTATTATTTAATTTTACTAATATTTCTCTTCAACACCAATTGATGGTGTCCACTCTATTTCACCTGCGCTGTTTCGATCAAAATTTGCCATTTTAAGATCTCAAGGGAGTCTATTACCTCCACAAGCAGCATTTTCAATAGTTGAAATTGAATGTTATAGGGTTTTTTTTTAATTTTTTTTTTTATTATGAACTAAGAAATATGACTTAGTTTTGAGTATTTTGGTTGAGTTGGTTTTGATTTAAGCTTTTTGGTTGGGTTAGTTGTATACTGAAAAGGTATGTTTGTTTTATTTCAATGTAATTTGTCAGGATCCCGCGCATTGCGTAGGTTAAATGCTAGTTTATGATAATAGTAAAAAAACGTATAGACAAAACTATGAAAAATATGATAAAACTATTTTTTTTTCCTTTTTTAGAAACTCTTTATAAAGTCTAGGGAGTAAAATAGTATTTTATCTAAAAAATTATCATGCGCAACGCACGGGTCTGCGACTAGTTAAATCATAAAAATAATAACCCCCCTATGGGGCCAAGTCATTATTTTCATGAATTAATTGCCACTTAGATGTCTTTATTCCTAATGAAGTCTTATAAAAATTTCTTGATATGATTATCATCATGGTTTAGGATGCTATGGCCACTCCTATGTCATTTTGATGTTCACTACTTCATATGGCATCATAATGATCAACAATTCTAATATTGACCATATCAGTTAAAATAAACCATAATATGATATTTAAAGACAAGATAAGTGTAAGAAACTGTAAATACACTAAAAATATCATATATTTTAATGATGTAATGATCAAATAGTCATATATAGTCACAAACTTTATAAAATCACCGCACACTAGGTAAGTCAGACAATATAAGTTCTGCTAGGCCAAACCATGTTTTATTTCTATCAAAGAAACATAATAATCTATATGCAAAGTTATAATGACAGATGTCCACTTTCATGAAAAGCTTAAATTTGAAAAACCAAACTTGATCTCCATAGAAACATTCGGCCAATGCTAAATGCAAAAGGAATAATTTTCTATAGATAGTCACCTATATCTGAAAACTATCCCATATTAAAGCTATCTAGCCCAAACGATGGTATATGTTATTTCAGTGATAAGCTTCAACACTATATGCTATAACCCATACATGAGATACATGGCATAAAACTTAACATTATTTCATGCCTCTTAAAACTAAGTTTGCTAACATTGGTTAAGAGAATTCCCATTTGGGATTCCAAAAAAGTTTTATTTTATAACCTCAAAACCTACTTTATCCATTTTACCATCTCATTTTACAACTTACCCAACATCCCAATTTCTATTTTTATACACAACTCATTAAAATAATATAAACAACAACATCAAATAATATTAAAAAAATCATGTTTCTCTCTCTTCTCTTTCATTTCTTTTTCCTCTCTTCACCTTTCTCAATTAAAATAATAGTATTTTTTTTTACATCCAAGTGAACAGTTGGTTCTATATATAAGAACCAACTGTTCACAAGTTCTAAATTTTTTAAGAACCCATATTCGGATGGAGCAACATTTTTGAAGTTTTGGATGTAAAATAGCAACTGGGGGGTGTTTACACCTCCAATGCTAGTTCTCTAAAAGGCCAAATTTTGATGGCATAGTTAATTTAGCCAAATGGTCACAGCAAAAAAGAATATGCAATGCAAATACTTTATATCCTTAAATCTATATGTGCATCAGAAATTTAGCCAAATCATAGAAAAACCTATGAATGAAAAATTACTAAACAACATAGCATGAAGAAGGCTTTGATACCAAATGTAAGAATAATTTAGAGTTGCAGCGGAAAAAAAATAACATAAACATACCTTCAGTCATAGTTTTTTAAATGTTTAGAGAAAAAAGAAGACTCACTATATGATAGTGTATCTATAAAAAGTGTCTTCTAGTCTATGACCTTTACCTTACATATTTCTTTTTGATAGAGACATGCTATATATATAGGTTAGACTAGGGACCCATTTAAATTAAGGTTTGTTCCATAATCCCTATTGCATCAAGGAGTTTAAAACTTATAACTTCAAGGTGTTTATTAACCAAATGAGTCATACCAATTGAGAGTTACTTAGAAATTGCTATTCACCATAACATTTTTCACAAATAGAATCCTTAAGACATGAGTTTTCATTTATCATTTAAATGTAGACCACATAAAGTTTTCTTCAAATCTTGCAAAGACATTCTGTTGGAAAACCTATCCAACTTGGTTGAAGCAGTCCTTGAGACAGATATAGATGTAACTGATATTCTAGAATATGAAAATAGGGTATAGGTCTTCATCAGAGCACTCTATAATGTTTAATCTTTGCATTTGGACTCACACCACAAAGGTAAAACACGTTTGATATTTCTTCTTTCGTGCAACCAAAACCCACGGCCCAAAGTTGTCATTTTTTGGGTAGCTTTTGTCATGAGGCGTGGCCTCTTTTCCCTCCAAAATTTCCCCATTGGCATTATCCCCACCAAGCATCACCGACGTTCTTACTCTGTAAGAACAATTTTCCTCCCTGTGCCCAACATGTCCACACGAGAAACAAAGAGAGCTAAGCCCTTCGTACTGAACAGGTTGAGATATACCCCCTACCTTAATGAGCTTGATCAAAGGCCTATAATAACTAATTTGAATGCATAATCTTGCAAACCGGCCCCTTGTTTCTATTGCTGTGTGCGTATCGATACGCAAGACCAGACCTATGGCATTGCCAATGTCCTGCAATAAAGATGGCTCATAGTACTCTATCGGTAAGTTTGGTAGGTGAACCCAAGCTGCAATTGTTGCTACATTCGCCTTAGCAGGATTAAAATTGGCCTCCCAGTTGTGAATGGATAAATAGTGACCGCTCACAAACCATGGACCGTCTTTTAAAGCTCTACCATAATCCTCTTTGGCCGAGAATCTAATATGTTGTAAAAGCGGAAGCTTTAATACCAATTTGTTGAGAATAGCAGAAGCATGAATATCTATTTATTGTGTGTATCCAAATAACAGTGGGTTTATGCAAAATAGAAATAGAACGACAAAAGAAACAATCACACGGGAACACAAAAATTTACGTGGTTCGGCTTTTGGCCTATGTCCACTGGCAACGTCAAGAAGAAAGTTTCACTAACAAAAGAAAGAGATTACAAAGGTGGTACCAAAACACTCTCACAAAATCCGAACCCCAAATACACCCAAAAGAGCTCTCAACCACTAGAAGCACGTGATTAGAGAAACCTGAAAATCTCTAGAATAAAGTCATGCCTTAGAACTCTATACTATATGCGGCTCATACACACCTTAGAACAATAGCTGCATAATTAGTGTATATATAGAAGAGATGTGGGCCTTTTGTGGTGGAGTACAATACAAACTCCACCTAGAAGTAGAATTGCTTAAGTCGGCAAAACATAGTCCTATTAGTTCTAGGACTTGGTCAATTCCTTTGACCAAATTAAAAGCCACGTAACAACATGATAAGAAAAAATCCCTCGCCAAGTTCAACGCAATCCATTCGGCCTGAAGGCTTCCATAGAATTAGTAACCTTCTCGACATAACCTGGTACCCCACCATCTTCCCGATAACTTTCACAATCAGGGCATTAGACCAATGAGCTTGGATGCTAGCCTTTCTTTCTCCTGACAGGTTCACTGCAGCAATACCCGCCTCTAAATTTGAAGTTTCGTCGTCTGACTCTGCTTCGGTTTCCATATCATTTTCAAATGCAAAAGCCTGTTCAAAAGCTCCCGGTATCTCCCCCACCCCTCCTATCAGTTCTCGGTGAAGCGGGGCGACTGGTCATTCCCTGGGAATGATTTTCCTTAACCATTTTAGTGCTCCTTTCCAGTTCCTCATCTTCCTCTCTAGACCGTACTGCTGCCTCTTGAGTCATACTCCTTAACCTTCACGGCCAGTCTCTCTACACACATATTTCAGAGGTAAAGCACGTTTTTCATGGTCTGTTATATATTAAATTGCTTAAAGCTTCTTCCATTGTGATATTTTTGTTGTTACTTATGATTATTATGTCATCTTTTAGTGCCTTTGCAATGCGTCTGATCTTCCCATGTTTCATAATTTGGTTTACCTGCAATATGGGATTGAAAAATACTCTTGTATGGGGCATGTGCTACCACTCTTGCTTCAACGGGCTCCTAAACTCGCAGAACTTGTCTTTTATAAGGCATGTTAAGTTCACATGACCATTATCATTTTTTCCCCCCTCTTTTGAATTGTGTTTAAGTAACTGTTATGTCTTCTGTTGTAAGCAGCACACGACATTTTCCTTCGGTCATGAGGAAAAAAGTTCCCCTTTTTTCTATGAGGATGTCCCTAAATGTCTGTCATCAAGCCTTACAACTTTCCATTTTAAAGGATTTAATGGGTTAAAGATTAATGAGCTGGAACTTACTTTCCATTTTAAAGGATTTGATGGGTTAAAGAATGAGCTGGAACTTGTTAGAGATATCCTAATACGGGCAAAATCTTAAAGACAACGTCAATCTCTTCATATCCTCTGACTTCAGAAGACAAGGTTCGTGTACTCGAGGAATTATTGGTGTTCCCAAGACTTTCTAGCACTTGTCAAATTGCATTTGACTTGTTTAATCAGTCTCTCTCTTAGTTAGTCCTTTTTCCAGCTAACAATTCAACCAATAGTTTTTTGTTTGTATAATTAGATTTTGAATTAATCAAGTGCTATTGGTCTAATGAATGTGGCAACTTTTCATGGATATATGTCACTTCATGTCTATTCTCTGTGTCTTCATTATTGGATTTTTATCTTAGAATTTCCTATTATTGAACTATCTGTTAGGTAATATATATGTTTGCATTGCATACAAAACATACGTAGCGAAAATAAACGGATCTACTTCATTCGCAATTGATAACATGCACTATGTAGGTTTCAGAATATAAGAACAAGAGAGTGTACCTTGATGCGGTGAAATTCAAAACCGAATGAAGAAGTACTCGGGAAGACTTTCAATCTTCACTCCAATTCCACTTGATGCCCAAGATGTGTGGTCTCTCAATCAGTTCTATGTTTTCTAGAGAGAATATGAAAGAGTGTCTCTCTTCCTTATATTATCTTATTATCTTAAAGCATACAAACCATTTTATTCTATATAAAATTTTGTATGTTTCTCTCCACATAACTTATTATCTAATTGGGCTAGCCTTTTGGGCCTTCCCAATTGAGCTTTAGTGTGTGGCTTGGAATGGGACCAAAAGGGAACAAATAAGACACTAGCTCCAATGGATCTTGGGCTTTCTGTCAACTCTTGACAAGTCCAAAGTTACCATTAATTATATTTAATACCACTATATAAATATAATTGCACTTTAGGCCTCATTAATAAATTATATCCCAAGACTTTATTATACATACAACCCCTTCATAAAATATTCGTAGTAATACAAAGTCATGAATATAGACCACCACTTTGTGAATTACTACATCTTAATCCTTGAGTACCCGGTTTAATCCTTTTAAGTTATTCACCATATATTTATAAAATCCAATTTCATAAATATATACTTTAGTCTAACTAAAGTGGTTAGGCCTAACTCTCTTAATAACTGAACCCATTAAACTTATCTCAAGGGAATATTTTATATCTCCGTTAAGAGACTATGAATTCCATCTTGAGAATATATGTTCCATCAACACTAAATGTGGCTGCCCAACATACTGAGGTTTTGACCGTTATTTTAGATCTCACTCCTGATATATCAAAGCAACCTACATTTCATGATCAGGTCCATTATTTTCTCAGGATTAAGAGTTCATGTGAATACAAGTCGTGAGATTTATTATTCAATTGACAGTCGTTAGGAGAATAATAAATCTCACAGCGGTCCAGTTCAATATGTCTTAACTCTTAAAACATATCAACATATTAACTAGAAGTCACCACTTCCATGATCAAGACAAATCATCGTATTTAATATGTTATAGTCTTCGCAGATGAAATGCCCAATTTCATCACCGACTACGAACCAAAATTCTGAGTTTACAAAGAACATGTGATCTATATCTTCTGTGACTAAATCACATACTATGCATCTCATGGACTATTTGATAATGTCCGAATATTCATGTTACCATTATTTTAGATAAGAATAAAACAACTTTATTAAACACAATATTAAGTCATACATGATTTCTCACATAATGTCATACATAATATCATACATAGCATCATACAATAGGATTTAAGGGCACATATCCTAACAATATCATGAGACATCAACTCAACAATTAGCTGCATACTTTGTAGTTGTCCCCACACATTTGCAAAGGGCTTGTGCTTGTGTGAGACTTTCTTATAGAATTAGCAGTTACTTTTTTATGTGGTCACACATTTGGTCAAGTGAATCCAAAATATTAATTGGCTTGTTCGGATAGAGGGGGAAAGGAGGGGGAGTGGAGTGGAGTAGAGTAGAGTTGGCTAAAAATAAGCTAATTTTGTGCTAAATCTACTCTACGCTCATTTCCTCTCCCTCAATCCAAACGGACCAATATATTTAGAGCAAAATTCACAACGTACCATATTGGGAGACTTATTAATTAACTAGTCCTAACATTCTTTATAGAGTATCAATAGTTAGTGTTAGGTTCTAAAGACTAGGATCTAATGTATTTAGAACTTCATTTTGTATGTTGGCAAACCATGATCAAAACAATGTTGAGTCGTGTGTTAGACTTGCTCAAAGTATGGGGTTTATTGTAAAGTTGGAATCAAGTTTTTATGCAGAATTACTTGTAACTTTCTGTGAGACTCGATCAATCGAAAATTAGACTCGATCGATCGAAAATCGCACAGAACGTTTTTCTGCAGAATTTTCCAACTCAGCCCAAGCCCGTTTTAATGTATAGGGTTTTATGTTTGCCCTAAGTATAAAAGGGAAAACCCTAGCCACGTTTTCAGAGTTCTGTAGAGTTCTGTTTTGCTGTGTTTGTGAATCTCATTGTGAGATCTAGAGGTGTTTACCTTCACATACACTTAGGGTTTACAAACTTGAGATTTATGTCAAGAGTTGTGTAGATCATTACAGTTGCAAAATCAAAGAGCACAAAGATATACAAGCAGGTGCGCTTGTGGATTTGCTGAAGAATTCCGGAAAGAAGGAGTCCGTGGATCTCGGAGCTATCATGGGGTCATGGTAGTAAGTTTCCTACAGGCAGGTAGCAATATGACGTTAGTGGTCTAAGTCTATTGTGTAAACTTCAATTCTTTCATAGTGGATTCAGTTTACCTTGAGGATAGCTAGGTCAAATCCTCCCCAGGTTTTTACCGGTGTGGTTTCCTGGGTCATCATATCTTTGTGTTGTTTATTTTCCGCTGCTTTATTGTTTTTATATTTATTTGTGTTAACCTAGTTTAATTAAATTACCTAAGTTAATAACTTGGCTAATTCTCTAGGTTAATCTGTTGGGTTAAGGGGTCTAAACGAACTGACAAGTGGTATCAGAGTGGTAGCTTTTGTGTTTGATCTTTTGATCTTTGAGCTGATCCTTGACCCCTGTTGTCATGGAACACGGACACTCTCTAGTTGTTCCTCCTCACTTTGATGGAAACAACTATGCCTATTGGAAAGTAAGGATGAAAGCATTCCTAAAATCCATTGATGAGAGGGTGTGGAATTCCGTTGAATACGGATGGGAGAAGCCCACTACTCCTGTGAGTGAGTGGCAAACTTCTCAGAAGGAGGTAGCCGCTTTTAATAGCAAAGCAATGAATGCTATTTTTAATGCTGTTTCCATGGAGGAATTTAAGAGAATCTCTAATGTTGAGGTTGCTCATACTGCTTGGAAAATCCTCCAGACTGTGCATGAAGGCACTAAGGCAGTTAAAATTAATAAGTTGCAGCAATTAACTTCTAGATTTGAAAGCATAAGAATGAATGATGATGAATCTTTTGATGAGTTCTATGCTAAGTTGAATGATATTGTTAATTCTGCTTATAATTTGGGTGAAATCTATGATCAACCTAAAATTGTTAGGAAGATTCTTAGATCTTTGACTGAAGATTTTAGACCCAAAGTGACTGCCATTACTGAGAGTAAGGATGTGGACTCCATCCCTGTTGATGAACTTGTAGGATCTCTTCAGTCCTATGAGTTAGACCTCCCTAAAACTATCAAATCCAAATCAATGGCTCTTAAGTCTGTTGATGATGTTGAGGATGGTGGATTTGATGATGATCTCTCTGCTACAGAGATTGCATATCTTGCCAAGAACTTTAGAAACTTTCTGAGAAATAGTAACAGAAGGGCAAGAGGCAAGAACACTGTTGAACCTAAAAATTTTAAGAAGAATGAACCCACTAAGGTTAATAACTTTGAAAAACCTAAAGAAAAAGTAGGTCAATCTTCTAATAATTCTTTGGGACAACAATGTTATGGTTGTCAAGGGTATGGTCATTTAAAGTCTGAATGTCCTACTTATTTGAGATCTAAGGGTAAAGCTATGGCTGTAACCCTTAGTGATGACGAAGTTTCCGACAATGAATCCGCAAGTGATGAGGATGGAAACTTTATTGCTTTCACTGCTACCACGGTAGTCAATGAAAGCTTGTCTGTTGAAGAGAACCCTTCTGATGGGGAACTCTCTGAGGATGCAGATCTACAGGAAGCCTACAATAAACTTTGCAAAGTTGCTGCAAAGGATGCTATGAATGTTGAGTTAGGCTTGAAGAAAATCGCATCTCTTGATCTTGAAAAGAAAAATTTACTTGTTAAATTATTTGATGCAAATGAGCTTTTGAATAATATGAAAACTGAGAACATGCTCTTGCTTGAGAAAGTTAAATGTTTGGAACATGATTTGTCTGTTGCTAGAGAACAAACTAATAGGTCTGCAAGCTCCAAAATTGATCACATGCTGAGTATTCAAAAGTCTCCTTCTGATAAATCTGGTTTAGGTTATGAGGAAAGTATTTCTGTACTTGAACCTTCTTCCACTAAATTTGTTCCTTCTTCTGAACCTTCTAAGAGTGAGATTGTCAAACCCGTGGTGAGTGAACCTGTCAAGCCTTTGAATGTTACTCCACCTAGAAAAATTAGGGTTGATCTTCATGCTTCTCATTCTAGTGCTTCTACTTCGACTAAGGGCAAATTGCATGATAAGCCTGCATGGGTTTGTCATTTTTGTGGAAAACCTGGACACATACGTCCAAATTGTTTTAAGTTGCAAGCTGCGAAGCGAGCAAATAAAACTACAGTACCTGTGCCTCAAGCACGTGATCCTATGGTACTGATTGGTGAATTGGTAAAGGCGTTAAACCTTTTTTCCAATTCTGGAGTTGCTCAGAATTCAAATATGAATCATAACTCCAATGCAAGAGTTGCATCTAGGAAGTCTTGGATGCAAAAAGGCTCAACCTAATTGAGTCTGTCTGACATGGTCCTTGTGCTTTATTGCTATATCTTCTGTGACCTCTGTTTCTAGGATTTGCATTGCATTGCATTCATGCATTTCATTCTAGGTTGTTTTTTTTGTTATATAAAAAAAAAAAAAAAAAAAAATTTGTTGCAAATTGTGTTTTGCTATTTTTCCTTGAATTTGAAGACAAGGTTGGTCTATCAATTATTGCATAACATGTTTATGTACCTTGTTTAGCTTTGATGCACTTATTTATTGCACTTTACTAGCTATAGTCTTGTTGTGCATGTTGTGTGGGAAGATGCTATATTTGTTGATCACATGATCTTGATTTTGAAGTTGTATGTCTTTGATTGTTGGACTTGAACTTAATGAGAAAGGCATAAATAACTATCTCACCACTGTGTATTAGCCAATCATGAACACCTTAGTGCATATCATAAGATTTTGTGCTCGAGAAAGTGTAGCACATGCACAAAAAGAACATAAGGTGTAGCCTCTATTAAAATTGGTGTGTACATTATTGGGCTATAATAACTTCACAAATTCATAAAATTGGTGTGTACATTATCCCGGCTATTATTAAGTTTCTAATCAATTAATTTGAATAATGAGGCAAATCAAGAAACTTACATGATTGCAAGCTTTTACTCTAGGAGATGTGGGAGTTATATGATGTAACTCTTTAAGGGATAGTCTCCTTCAAATTCATGTGGTGGATTTTGTAGAAATTGTGATTGATCTCTATGTGTATATCACCTCACATGTTTCTCAAGCTTATGCTAGTTGCACACACTACACAAGTTAATCTTTGCTAAAATTGTGTACATGTTATTGTGTGTGTTTTTGGTTTGACCAACCAAGTTTGAGAATTCTTTGAAAATTGATGCCGAACATGTTTGCTTGTTTATTTTTTTTGGTATATTGAGAGAAAATTTTGGTTGAGGAATCTGGGTTGAATACTTGTGTTTTTTGAAAATCATATCATCTCATACTCATGCATTTGATTTTAAAAATCTGCTGCTTTGAGGAGTTTTTGGTTTAAAATGTTTGGTTTTTCAAAACACTGATTTTTCCAGAATTTCGATCGATCGAAACTTATTTTCGACCGATCGAAAATGTTTAAATTTGTTCAGAAAAATCTCTGGTTGGTTCGATCGATCCAAGCTGATTTTGGATCAATCGAATAAGTTTTCGACCGATCGAATGTAATTTTCGATCGATCGAAAATCGTGCCGGCTGTTTTTTTAAAAGAAAGTTTCTCAAGTGTCTTTTTACTTTTTCAAAACTTTTCAAAACTCTTTTTGGTTTCCTACCAACCGGTCAGCACTATTCTTGGGATTTTTGTCGTTTTCCTCCACTTTCTTTGCATAATCTCTCTCTCCCTCAGCTGGTATGTCCCTTATACCCTTCCTTTTGCATTTATTTTCTATTTTCATGCATTTTTTTCATGCATATTTGGGTAATTTCGGAATTTTGGGTTTTTCTATTTTTGGAATTGTTTTGGAGTGATTCTTTCTCAAATTCTTTATGGGTTTTTGTGGGGACACCTTTCCTAAGCACCTCATGTGGTTTAATTTGGTTTATTTGGTGTTTTGAAGACAATTTGAAATTCTAGGGCTTATATTTGAATAAATTGGGGATTTTTGTTCAATTGGGTTGAAATTGATAAAATTGGCTTGTTAGATTGATTAATTTGATCATTATATTGAGTTAATTGACTATTGTGTTGATCAATTTATCAATTTGTTGTGTTTTGAAAACTAGGTTTTTTTCAAATTGGGTATTTTTGATATACTTTGCTTGCTCAAGCCAATTTTGTTAATTTGAATCAAAATTGAACATGTCACTGCATTAGTACATGCATCATTTTCTGTTCATGCTCATGCATCATATAGACTTGATATTTTCTATAGTTTTTATGCTGTGCTAACTTGCAGTCTGCTCTTGGTTTTGGTTTTTGCTCTTTTCTTTCTGTGTCTGTCTTTTTTCCTTAGCACTATGCCTAGGAAAACTCGAGCCCATAGGACTGTTGATCCTTCTCCATCTTTTGACACCGAGAGATTTCCTAGTGAGTCTAACCAGATTACCTATGAGACCCTTAATCTTAGGCGTCAGATTTGGGCTGAGCGTAGGGTTATCTTAGATGAGTTAGATCCTGAGGTTCGTAGGAACTTTGAGCGTCGGGGTTGGTTACCTCTTCTAGACTTTGAGCATCCTCCTCCTGCTTCTTTGATTAGAGAGTTCTATTCGAACCTCTCTATTCATGTCTACGATAACGACACCTTAGTCAAGGTGTGGTTACGTGGTGTTGAGTACCGCATTACCCCTTCGGTGGTGTCGGATGCTCTTGGGGTGCCCATTGTGGACCATCCCGTCTTTCCTTACGAGGAGTCTCCTCCACTTGATGACGTCTTGTCATACATCACTGGTACTTCTATCCAGTGGGGTTCTGATCCTCGGATCTCGTCGGCTGAGCTGTCTGAGTTGCACTATCTTTTCTTTCGGATAGCTTGTCATTCTTTGTGGCCGATTACTCATGTTCACACCGTCCCTCTTGAGCGATGTGTGTTTCTGTATGCTTTGGTTACTGATGCTCCTATCAGTTTTCCGCATATGTTCCTTCGTTCTTTGAACGAGGTTCATAGGTCTAGTTCTCAGGCTCATGCTTTGTTTTTTCCTGTTTTTATTCATAGGATTCTTCTCTTTCTTGGTTTTGGTGAGTATCCTGCTTCCGAGCCTGTTCATGTTATTGCTCCTATAGGTGCTACCTTTTTGAGGCAAAGGGCTGCTCAACTTCGAGCTAGCTCTAAGCGTGCTAGGGTAGAGCCTACCGGTGTCACTCCACCCCCTTCTTCTTCTTCTGCAGATCCTTTTGCAGCTGGGACTTCTTCGGATCCTGCTGGTGCTGCTGCTGCTGCTGATGTTCCTCCACCGTTTGATGAGGTTTCTGACCTTCGTCGGACGCTTGACACTGTCGTGACCGTTCAGGCGGCTCATGGTCAGCTTTTGGTGGACATCCTCGATGAGCTTCGTGCATTGCGAGCGGATTTGTCGAGCTCTCGTCGATCTTCTCCACCTCCTTTTGATGATGAGTGAGTGCCCTTTGGCAATTCGTCACAAAAAGGGGGAGTGCATAGTTCATTAGTAGCTTGTTTTTTTTGTGTTGAGGGGATTTACATTTTAGGGGGAGTGTTTGTTTTCTTAGTAGTGATACTGCGGAGCTTGTGGAGTTATTAGATTGTATCTAGGTGCTTCACTGTGTATTTACATTTTTAGCTCTTGATTAGGAGATATTTTTGTTGAGATACATTGTTATGTATATGTTTTCTTATTTCACTATGTTACTGTGCTTATTGACTTATATTGATGATGTTATTCATGATATATGTTTTTTATTTTGTGTCATGTGAAATTAAGAAATTTTTATTTATGTATTTCCTGCTTTTGTTCCACACATGCGTTTATGTGTTTGTTAAGTGTTACAGGAATATACAGGTTGTTTTCAGTCGAGCTGCTGTCTACCTTGCAACTGTTGGATAGTAGTTTAGGTTGAATTGTTGAGTGACTATTTTATTGTAATGGGCTATTTCAATTTGTAACTTTGAGCTTTTTGTTAAGTCTGTGTTTTGTCACGGATTGCCAAAGGGGGAGTTTGTTAGGTTCTAAAGACTAGGATCTAATGTATTTAGAACTTCATTTTGTATGTTGGCAAACCATGATCAAAACAATGTTGAGTCGTGTGTTAGACTTGCTCAAAGTATGGGGTTTATTGTAAAGTTGGAATCGAGTTTTTATGCAGAATTACTTGTAACTTTCGGTGAGACTCGATCGATCGAAAATTAGACTCGATCGATCGAAAATCGCACAGAACGTTTTTCTGCAGAATTTTCCAACTCAGCCCAAGCCCGTTTTAATGTATAGGGTTTTATGTTTGCCCTAAGTATAAAAGGGAAAACCCTAGCCACGTTTTCAGAGTTCTGTAGAGTTCTGTTTTGCTGTGTTTGTGAATCTCATTGTGAGATCTAGAGGTGTTTACCTTCACATACACTTAGGGTTTACAAACTTGAGATTTATGTCAAGAGTTGTGTAGATCATTACAGTTGCAGAATCAAAGAGCACAAAGATATACAAGCAGGTGCGCTTGTGGATTTGCTGAAGAATTCCGGAAAGAAGGAGTCCGTGGATCTCGGAGCTATCATGGGGTCATGGTAGTAAGTTTCCTACAGGCAGGTAGCAATATGACGTTAGTGGTCTAAGTCTATTGTGTAAACTTCAATTCTTTCATAGTGGATTCAGTTTACCTTGAGGATAGCTAGGTCAAATCCTCCCCAGGTTTTTACCGGTGTGGTTTCCTGGGTCATCATATCTTTGTGTTGTTTATTTTCCGCTGCTTTATTGTTTTTATATTTATTTGTGTTAACCTAGTTTAATTAAATTACCTAAGTTAATAACTTGGCTAATTCTCTAGGTTAATCTGTTGGGTTAAGGGGTCTAAACGAACTGACAGTTAGGACTTGGAAAATTGAAATATAGTTATACAAATCAATACAGGGCTATAGAATCCACAATTAAATTTTTTATGCTGCTATGTTTGACTTCTCTGTAAATTAGTCGTCCTTTCCAGCTAATAGGATGAATTTTTATTACCACACTTTTTTCCTTGTCTTCCTTGTCACCCAAAGATTTAGTTACTGTAGTCCATGGTGTTGCCTCTAGGTGTCTTGAGAGAGATGAAAAACATATTCAAATGCATGCTCAAAATAAGAGATCATAGCTATTGCCACAAACTAGAGGAATGAGAATCCTAGCATAATTTCCAAGAAATATAGCTCAATTGGCACTTCTTCCCCTTAATTTCCTTGTTTTGTTGTGTTTTAATGTAAAACAGACCGCTATTATGGTCTTGAGGTCCTGACCTCTTAAGGGCGCAAGGCACTAATAGAAATCATTTAGGATGAAATTTGGTAAGTTGAAGGGAAACAGTCTTCTAATCAGTAGTCCTCGATTCACCACAAGGTGCACCCTGATTTTGGCGAATTCCTTTGTTTAGCCCCTAAAAATAGTGATTTTGCTATTTTTAGTCATTTTTATTTCTTTAATAACTTTTTGCTCAAAAGTCAGAATAAGGTCTCGCTTATTTTGGAACTACCTTTAAAGTCATTAGTTTATGATTTTGCATTTATCTCAATTTTACCATTTTTGGTAAAATTTAGTATTTTGCCACCTAATCTCGTAATTAGTGCGAATTAGAGTTTCAGACGTTTTCTAATCGTACTAGGATTTTACTTCATCAGTATTTATATGTTTTGTAGCTTCTAATGGCAAAATAGATTATTATTAATAAAATTCAAAATTTTTCTCAATATTTTCTTTGATAGATTCCAGATCTATCACCTTGTGGATTCAAGAAACTCACAAGAAACTCGTCATAGATTCGAAGTTTACTACCAAAAACTAATAGTTTAGTTTCTGTTACATCAAAAAAAGTATCGAGTGTACTTTCTTTAGGCTTCTGTGACATCATGTTTTGAGGCAGTGTCGGGCCAAAGAGTAAATCCAGTTCTTGATGTGGAGGAATTGGCTCTTATAACTCTTACCTTCCAATGAAACAATTGGGGCTGCCTTTAGGAGCTAAATTTAAATCTCGGGAGATTTGAAATCCTGTCCTGGAAAAGTGAGAAAAGATTTGGAATCTTGTTGGAAGAAAATTTATTTGTCTAGGGGGGTTGGCTTGCTCTGATTAAAATGTTGTTGGTGGTCAATTGAAGGATAATATGCTATGAAATAAGTCATTGATTTGTTTGTATGAGTTTTTTGGTTTGATGATCAGAATTTAGGTTGTTCGAATGTCAAATCAGCGTTATTGATGATCTTACTACTCATTTGAATGGTCTTCTTTCTTTCGGTTTGCATTATTGATGATCTTACTACTTATTTTACTGATGATTAATTTCTAGTTTTATTGTCAACAAGTTACATTCTAGTTGAATATTGATAAGAGATTATAACAAAATCCAAATAGCAAGAGAGAAAAGAACCATACAAATTGTAGGTTTTGAATATGACAGACATAATGTTGGCTTCTATTGCTTGAACATACCTCGATTAGACCATTCTGATTCCCTCACTAAATCAAATGAGAGGGCACTTGTTATGGAGGTTCCTGAATCTTTACTTGTGACGTCCCTTCCATGACCTCCTTCAATTACTCATAATTAATTAGCGCTAAGAAGTTGATAATAATGTCAATATCATATGCCCAAATACAAACTGCAGTGATATATAGAGTCACGGCCCTAAAAGAGCACTTTCTGTTAAATCATTTTAACAATTATGTTTGTACATGGACTTACCATAAGAAAAAAGAACGAACTCTGTTTCTACATGGTATCACAAGAGCTTACAGCTTTCCCATTTCTTTGGTTCATCTAGCCTTTTCCCCCGCTACTTCTTCCCCATGCCATAAATGTGATGATTTCACCACTCTGTTACTCTGTTAGACAATGTTAACTTGGTAGATTGGATTGCTCCAACGTTCTGATATATCTTGCAAAGAATGGTATGAATATATCCAAGTGGATTTTGTCACAAGCTCCTAGTTGGCGACTATGGTTATCAATTTCTACATCTTACGTACTTGTATAACAAAGTTCGAACCTTTAAAAGATATCTCACTTACCTGTTGGTTTCTTTATCCGGCCACTTCGCAATTTTTTGTCCCTAGATAGGGCAAAATAACTCTTCCACTAATACCTTTGTACAAGTGCTGGCTCCTTATTTTGCTGCATGATTGTCTTCTTTTTACCCCCATGTGCTGTTGCGTGTCCTCTTTGTGAGGAAGCCAATCTCTTTGCGAGGAAGCCAATCTCTTGGGTTTTTCACCATTCTCTCTCTCTGAGGATATGCACAAAAAATCACAATTATCAGTGCCTCTCAAAAAAATTCACAATTATCTCTTCTTCCTTTTCTTTTTTTTTTCCTCAAATACTCTCATTGTAACATTCGAACTCTCGTGTTTAGCTATTTCTTCTTTTTTTTCTTTTTTTTATAGGGTGTTTAGCTATTTCTTTAAGCATTATTTTAGTTCCAAAAAAAATATATATATATATATATATTTATAATTCCATATACTATAAAGCTATAAATTTAACTTCTTATTCATAACTCAAAGCAAGAAAAGAAAATTCTAGAAGATCCAATCAAGTCCTTGAGCTGCCAATGAATTAAAGCTTTTTTTTTTTTTTTTTAGAAGAATGAATTAAAGTTAATACAAGGAGTAGAAGAATTTTGCTTTTATAAAAAACTAGCGTTTAACCCGTGCAATGCACAGGATCATTTTATGAATTAGAAAACCGTCAACTTAATATATTTCACTTGATGCAGGAGTCCTTCTAAAAGACAGACAAAACTTGGCATCAACACATGATCTAGCAAAAATGTTAATTGAAATCCCATAAGTTATAACTAATTGGTTCAAGGTTTCTTTAAAGGTTGTGGGTTTGATAGAATATAGTTATTGAAGTATGAAATAAGTAGAAGGGAAATCGACGTCTAAAAATCTGTTGCAAAGTGTATAAAATACGTTAATTATCAATTTGTTTGTTTATTATTTAGAAATGCAGTAATTAACCCAAAAAATTCAATAATTCCATTTATTAAAAAATTATTATTTCTATACATTCTAAAGTATGCATATTGAAATCTGGTTATTAAAATCAAGGGTGAAAATCCTTAATGTCTAAAACAGAAAAAAGTAAATCGCAAGCACCTAATGCCGTTAGCACTTCCCAAGTCCAACATCTTTTTTTTTTTTTTTTTTTTTTTTTTCCTTTGAAATAGCTAGAGATGACAGCAAATCAAGTGCCAAAGGAAAAATACAATAAAATTGTACAATAGAAATACAACTTCACATTTCGAGATACACTTTCAAAGTTAAAACTATACATAAAATTTGTTCCACTCTTAAAACAGCATTAGAGATTCTAGGTTGACTAGAAACTATCTAGTTCAATGGTGTTTTTCTTTTTTGGTAAGATAGTTCTATAGAATTAGAATTTACCATTAAATTAAAATTTATTCTAGATTTCCCACCTAATCAATTTCATAATGTCTTCCTTTATTTTAACTCAATAAGAAACTTTGAAAGTGTACTATCCTACATATATTGTAATTATGGTAGTGAGTAATTTATAAGAGCGCAATGTATATGAAACTACAATGGACTGCAAGCACTTTAGGGTAGTTATAGGCCTATAGCTTGGCGTCTTACTGCTCTATCTCTAATATCCTTTAGTCCCAACATCAACAAATTTATGTTAACATTTAAAAAACAACAAAAAAAACCAAAAAGAAAAGAAAGATATAATGTTTGTAGGCAAATGCAATGTTGTTTCCAAACATTTCAAGGGTTTTAGCTAATTGCTCGTACTCATACTCTTTCATCTCCATCTCTACTCCTACTTTTTCCACCACTCCTACACCTTTTAAAAAAACTAAAATAACCCAAAGATGTCGTTTAATGCAATCTCTTTTAACTCAATAAGAAACTTTGAAAGTGTACTATCCTACATATATTACTATCCTACATGTATATGAATGTTTCATAATATATATTCATATTACAAAACCATTATTGCAAGTACATTATTCTTCTTCATTTGCTTCTTCTTCAATGAATAATTCCTTTTATTCCTTTTATTCTAATACAATCATTTGAAGCAAAGCTCACATGTTAAAAACATATCATGACTATGCCAATGCAATTGAAACAAATCAACTCAGAATCTCAGATTGATAGATTGGTAAGACTAAAATAAATTATATTGAAAAGATTGCAATATGAGCTATCTAATGATCTATATTGATGGTTTTGTGCCGACTGGCTAGGCAAATGATAACGCCCATTGCTAATAGCCTTAAAATTATCAAGTGATTGTAGAAATATTACTTGGTAAGCTCAAAAATTAAAAAAAAAAAAAAAAAAAAAAAAAAAAAAAAAAAAAAAGAAACAGCTACCTTGATGGGTTAGTTTTGAACTTAACTTTCATTCAACGAAATTGATTCCTGGAACACATCATGTTTTGACTGCAAAAGAGACCAGTAAAGCCTTTAAGCATCCTATCAGCAAATGCCTCAATGAAATATGAAGCAATTGGCTGAATTGCAGTGCCTTTAGGAGAGGCAAGATAGGAAATATGTTCAAGCCTGATATTAACACTATGAAGACATCTAGCAGTTACATGGCTAGCACATTCTCCAAGAAGTTCTATCAATTGCAAACCTCCTTCCTCAAATCGTGGTGATCTAAGCTAGGGGCATGGTGATCCTAATCCAGGAGAGGGTTCATGGGATGAAGTTAAAGAAGATCTGCCTTCTTGTTTTGCCTTTACCATCAATAACTGAGAGCAAACTCAATGCACTGAGAATGGAGACCTATATAACAGCTAGAATGGGATTAGATGTGAAGGAGAATAAATTTTAATTGCTGAAATAACAACACTACACCACTTGATGATAGAGAAAGTTGAGGGAAGGAAGAAAAAACTATATCTTGAATCTTTCCCTCCCTTTTTCTTGTTAGGTTTGTTAAAAAATTACAAACTTAAGCCAACCAAGGTAAAAATTGTTTGGTTTTTCAATATATTTTCAAGTAACAATTTTGGTTCTCAAAGGGAAAAGAAGCAGTTAAAGAACACTTCAAATATATCACTCTTAAAACATAATTTTTTCTTCTTCAATAAATTCCTTTGGAAGTAAATGTAGGGCTATTTGGGTTGCTAATTACTCACAAAATCAAAAAATAGTTTCAACACAATAGAACTTTTCCTTCCTATATCTCAACAACATAAGCCAGCTGACAATAAATTAGAATCATAAACTCAAAGAAACTTTTAAGAAATTGAAAAACCAATTTGTGTCCCTAAATTTTAAGCTGCGGATGTTTCAAAAATTAAATAAAAAGCTTAACAAAAGTAATCCAAACCCATTTTTCAAGTTACCAAAAAAATAAAAATAAAAGGCCAATCAAAATTAGTTTTCCTAGCAAAATATATTGCTTTCTTGATTCCATAAAACCAAAATAATAAAACATAAAAACTTTTAAAACCTCAATTCTATTCTACTCCAACATTTTCCTAGTAACCAAATACAGCTTGAATGAAAACCATGTTAAAAAAAAAAAAAAAAAGAACTACTGAAATGCGAGTGCAAAAGAAAAGATATAGTATATTACTTGTCCAATGCCTCTAAAAAGCTCCCTTAGTTCTTCAATTGTCACATCTAGGGCCTCAGTAAAAGCACCACCATAACCCCCCTCAACCACCAGTACCATGCCCACAATCATATCTACTTGGTGGGCCAGATAATGATAAGGTGCAACCACAAATGGAGTCAGCCTACTCAAATTCAAAGACTACATGATCACAATCATTTTCAAATAGAAGAGATAAGACAGAAAGAAACCGAAACTATATTCTAGGAGTTTTGTTTATGTTGATATTGTAGTTTAAAGTTAAACATCTATATTGTAGTTATCCAAATCTGTAAATCGAATCTAGAGTATAATATCTATACAGAATCCTTAACCATTGTTTTGGTAAGGCAGAACATTACCTCATATTTGTTCAGTCACAATGGCCTAATGCTTGTCGTTTTGCTTTATCTCTTAAGCTTTATCTTACGTTTGGCTTCCTAGACAGCTTCTACATCTACTTTCCTTCATGCTTCCACTCACCTTAAACTAAAATCAGAATTAAGAAGCAATTGACCAAAAATTCAGCTCAAGCCTTTCAGTAACAAAATTAATGGCAATGCAGGCCATCCATAGTAAAAGAGTGAAAAGCAAAAGCACTTAATATTTCAGTATAAAACAAATATTGAAATCAATAGAAAAGTAAAAACACCAAATGAGAGATACGATAAAGGGAAGAATTGACAATTTCTTCTTCTTCTTTGGACTAGGCTTCCCATTCAACACCATGAAATTCATAAACAAAATTAAAAAAAAAAAATTGGCTTTAATTAATAGTAAACATCAAATATCAAATCAAATTCACATGTGAACAACTAAATGTTTTCCAAGTTTCACACTGTAACAAAGCAAAATGAAAAGAAGAAATCATAAAAGCATTGCCCATTTCATAAAGTAGAACATTCACATACAAATGACAGTTCCTTAATCACAAATAAATTCAGCAAAGAAAGAACAAAATGAATGAATGAATCATAATTTCCCAAATCAAAAGTTACCAAAAAAAAAAAAAAAAGTGGGCATAACTTACTGACTGTAAAGAAGTGAATTGAGGCAAAGAGAGAAACATGGTTGTCAAGAATGGGTCACACCATTATTAGAACAACATTCAATCCTATGCTTATTTAATTCCAATGATTTCGTTAAGATTAAATCAATATTTTAGTGATTTTTGTAATCTAAAAAAACAAACAAAAAAAACAAAACAAAAGCAAATATCTAAAATTGAGAAGACAAACATTTTGATAGAGAATCCCCAAACCCAAAACACAAACGAATCAAAGCCAAAATCAAGTCTAAACCTATACAACAAAAAAGCTCAATAAAAAGTAACATTGCATACCTAAATTTAAAAAAAAAAAAAAAAAAAAAAAGAAAGAAAAACGTACCGGTGCTGGTTCCGACCAAAAAAGAAGGGAATGGCTTCGTGGTATTAAAAAAATCAAAAAATTGAGAAAAAAAACATTTCCATGGAGAACCCAAAACCCGAAACAAAAAGGAATCAAAACCAAAATCAAATCTAAACCTATCCAACAAAAAAACTCAATAAAAAGTAATATTTCATACCCAAATCTAAAAATAGAGAAAAACGCACCGAAGCCAGTTCCGATGATCTAATGGTGGCAGATATATAACCTAACGGTGTTGATGCCCATAGATTTCTCTTTTCTGCTTGCAACGGTGCTCTAAGTCTGGCGAGGGAACGGAGAACTCTCTTTGTATCCTGCATTTTTTTTTTTTTTCGGAGAATTGCAAGCCTTTTCATTTAATTTTGACCAGTTTTTTTTTTTTTTTCTTTTTATACTGAGAGAATGAGAGGCTATCACACGGTGCGTTAAAGTTGCCAACCAATATAATTTATCGCTTTTTAATAGTAGACATAGTTGTTTTCTAAAAGGCCTTTTTTTCTTAGAGAGATGCTATGTTCACAATATTTCAATAATATTTTCACAATAAATCATAGGTGGTTAGTTGTTATTGGTTCAAAATTCCCTAAGATTACTTTTTTGTCCTAACAATAACAACCTGCCATTTAAGATTAGTTGTAAAACTGTTGTGAAAATGTTGTAAACATATCATTTCTCTTTTTCTTAACGTGGCAGTACCTCCTTAGAGGCAGGAAAAGCTTCTACTTTTATATATAGTACTAGTGTTTAGCCCGCGCAATGCATGGGATCATTTTACATATTAATGATCTTCGCATCCAATATAAACTTAGTTCTCATAATTTAGCATATTTAAGCATATAGTATCCAATATCCACTAAAATTTTTAAACATTACTCTCTTTTAATCACATCATGTATGTACTTCCATTCTCCAATAGACCACGTGAAGGAACTTATGAAATGAGCAACCACCACTTGTATTACTTTCATTGCTTTCAAATGAGTTTGAATGAAGGGAATTCTCTAGAATGCTTCTCTATTTTGCATGCAAAAATGTAATATCTTCAAAACCATTCAATATCTTCAAAGCAATTAAAACTTGACTTACTTTGAGCAACAAGATTGACATAAAAATCTAAACTTCGTGTACTTGTCATCAACTAACAGACATCATAACTTACTTAGAAATAAGGAGAAACAAATAATAACAATTTATTACAGTGGAAATCATTTAGAAAATAGTGCAAATATATCCAATGAATTAGTATAACATCGTTGTCTAAACATTTGTTCTTAATCTCTTGGGGCCTATTTTTAATAAGCCACCTGAAAATTAAGCGAATTCAAAATATCACTGTAAGAAACAGATATAGCACCGAATTTGTCAGGAGTTTGATGAAACCTAACACAAAAAATGAACACAATAATTACATAATGGCAAGATAATAGGTCTGTAATTTAGAAAATATATAGACCATCAAGAAAATATATTAAAAGGCAACCTTTATAAAGAATAGTCCCTTTTGACTCATCTTTATTCAGTATTAATAGTATCATTACAAACTCATATAATGTGTCCTCTCCTATAATTCCAATTCACATGAAAATTGCTCTAGGTATTATAAGTTCTGTTACAATTTTGTTACAAACCGATTTGGAAGCTGAATTATGATGCCATGCATAACCGGTTGGCAAGTCCACATCAATTCACAACAAAAAATGTACTCAATGTATAGTAGTATAGATCATTGTGAATTAAGTTCAATGCATAATTAACCATTATTCCTCACTAAAACAACCATAATAAACAAGACCCAAACCGATCTAACCTAGCAACAAAATCCAATACAATTGACACAAAAAAGTGCAGATAACGTTAGATATCCATTCCCATCATCGTAAATTTAGTTCAATTTATAATTAAAAAAATACCTATTAATCATTATTCCTCACATAAACAAACCCAAAAAAAAAAAAAAAAAAAAAAAAAAAAAAAAAAAAACCCAATAGCAGTACCAACTTCCCAAACTCCCCAAAAACCCAATACCATTCACCTCAGTTCACCTTGGCTTCCTTTTTTTTTTTTTAACAAAACAATAGTGGTATTTATTGAGAACTTATAAAACTTGTACATTAGTAACTATTGAATCTGAAATACATTCAAGAATACCTTACCAAGTACATGAGTGGAGTATGCTGTGTCACCTTAAAAGAATGCAATGCACTTGAAAGCATGACGAAGAGTTAGCAGGTCGTGCAGAAGGTTTTCAATCTTAAAGCATATTAAGTTCTTGAATGATGGAGCAACCTTCATACTCTACCTCTAGGTCTCATATTGACAAATGCTTGGCAAATTCCAAGGCTTTACACATCCCCAAAGTTAGCACTTCCAATCAATCATTACCGATATCCAACAAATCTGGCGGTCCCCAAATAATGCTTAGATACCAAACAGAAAAGCCTTTGCAAGGTTTTTTTTATGGGAAACAAATTCAATAATCATCAAATCTTTTCAAGCATATAATAGTGAATCTCTGTTGTGTTGCATAGCCTGAGTCTTTTTGTTTCAGCCAAAGTTTAGTACACCAAACCCAGTAATAGAGGATGCACACTATCAAATATTACACAAACTCATTAGTGGACTTACTGAAACCTTGCTCATAGGTCATGTGAAAAATCCATTAACAGTAGTCATAAATTCTAATAAACTGATCTGAATATACTGATCATACAAATTACCTTTTCAATATTCAAATATCATAAAACACATAAAATAGTTCTTGACAATGTAACAAACCACATAAAATAGTAATAGACAACGTCATAAACCAAAAAAGTTAAATAAAAATACCCAATAATGTTTCCTTTTTTACTGAACACCATGAGCTTTCTCTTTATCCCATACCAAGCGACTTTTAGGCATTTGGGATACCTTCTAGATCTACAATGCAACAATTCACGTAAATTATATTACTGATAAAAAATTGGCTAGCCCAATTGCAATTATCAATACAATAATGGAAGGTTAAATTGTGAAAATTAAGGTGGAGTACAATTGAAAAGTTTATTAATGAGCTCCTTCTGGTGTAGGGAAGGGTGCTGCTTCAACAGCCTATTGTGGTTTTTTTTTTTTTTTTTTTTTTTTTTTTTTTTGCTTATTCTCATAATTTAATTTCCTAGGCTTGTCATCAGATTTTTTTTATTCTTAAGTTGATACTAAAAGAACATAAAGATGTTTAAAGGTCAGTGTTATCTGTTTTGTTATTTTTGTGACTCTAGATGGTATTTGGATTGTTTGTTAGCCTCATAACAAACAACTCAAGAATTTCAATTTCCTTTTCGACAATATCTAAATCACCCAAGCTCCACAATTGAGTAAAACATTTTCTATCTCATACATGGTTCAAGTAATAGTTATAAAAATTTAGACCAAAAAGGAAGAACATGCAAATGAAGTCTTGACATACCTACTTGGCAGATTTGTGTAGAAATTTAGACCAAAAAGAGTTATAGGAGCACCTATATTAGAGGAGAAGAGGAGCAATAATTACTTCACTGTAAGGACATTGAGGAAATTAAGAAATACGTATGACATCCAAATGCTAGGTGAACAGTGCTTAATAAAAAACTGAATTTTAAAGTATAGATGTAATATTTTAATAAATGCAGAACCATTATCTTTTGCCAACTGAGAAGATGGGGGAGCCAAAGAAGACAAAGGCAAAACTCATGTAATTTTTCAATCCACTATTATAAAGGAAAGAGCAAATGACAAAAGGATAATATTAGATATTGCATGGCCCAAGGCATCACTTGGTGTCCATGTCATCAAATTGTGCCTACCTTGTTTCACACTTTACACTTTAGAGTGACACAGCAACAACCTATTAAGGATTATTCAAAAAAATACCAAGAACTAAATGCACAACAGAAGAGGCATTTTGTTGTCCTTGAGTGGTGTTTTATGTGCAAAAGGTGTGAGAAATCTGTAGATTATCTCCTCCTTCACTGTCCTATAGCTTATGAGATGTGGAGTATGATTTTTTGCTTGCTTGGTATTTGTAGGGTGATGCCTCTAAGGGTAGTGGATTTGTTGGATTGTTGGACATGCAACTTCAAGCGTCATCGTAATATAGTTTTTTGGATGTTTGTGCCACACTGTTTGATGTGGTGTATCTGGCGGGAGCGGAATTCTAGACGTTTTGAGGGTCGTGAACGGTCCATTATTGAGCTTAAGTCTTTCTTCTTTTTTACTCTTCTCGAATGGCGTCTTGTTTACCTTCTTTTTCTTGTATTTCCCTTCCTGTGTTGCTAGATTGTCGTAATTTGGTTTCTTGATGTTTTTGCCTTTTGTACATTTCCTATGTACTGAGCTATTAATAAAAATTTTTATATTACTTATCAAAAAAAAAAAATTAGCTAAGTAGATGCAAAGAGAAAGAAATTGTACACCCAAGATCCAAGTTGTTTTCTCCCTTGTGTGCATAACACACTGCCATCCAACACCTGAAGTGGGTCATCAAACATAAGTTTTAGTATCTCAAACTGATGAAGTCATCCTCTAATCCCAAACGCTCTTTGCCTCAAGCTGCCATTAATATTGGTTTCAATGCTTTAGAAATATGGTGGTCTTATAGAGAATGAGTCAGGCAAACAAACATAATACAGTACCAAAAATAATATATATATATATATATATATATATAAAGAACCCATAATTGAATGAGTTGAACTGAAGGATTGCAATGGAATTTGAAGGAGTGTTAGAACGGCTATAGCAGTTAACAGGGGTGATGAAAAGGCTAAACTGAAGGAAAGGGAAAGGGGAGATAATACTCATTAGGCATTCATGCTTTCATTTTCCTTTATTTGAAAATTGAATGGGACATAGATTTTCGAATATTTAAATAATAACCCAGAACACATGTCACGATTTTTGTATGTAGAAAGACAAATTTAAAGGAAGATAGAAATAGACCTTTGATAGAGTTATGGGGTGCCCCGTTCTTGTCCCTTGGAGACAAATTGAAAAACAAAAGAATACAATTGTACATCCCAGACAACAATCATAATAGAAAAGGCAATACAAATCAAACTGCTGGTGTGCAACACTCAACCCAATTTGGAATATTCGTCAACCTAGAACGTTAACATTGACACCCAAACCAGTAGATACGAAAATTTGAAGAAAAAAAAATGATACCAAAATCAAAAGGAATTAATAGACTCAAATACAATTTAGAGAATGAAATTGAAATAAGAAGAAGAAGAAAAGAACAACTTCACATAGGTTGACAACCAAACAACATTTTAGCAAAAGAAAATTCATTGTTTCTCGGCAATACCTTTACCCAAATACATTAATTGACAAATTCTAACCCAAAATATTAATCCAACAAAAGAAAATTTGGGCAATCCTTTTTGACCTATTAGTCGAATCTCCACTATGCCGCAAACTTTTTTTTTTCCTCCTTCCCTTTCTCTATATCGTAGTATTGCTATGAACTCTGCTTGGTTCCTCTATCTTCGTATCCCTTAATCAATACCAAATCTGACCCAAAATACCAATCTAAATCATAATTAACACCCAATTGATTCTCCAAATAAAAACCCAAAACCCTAAATTTTTAAATTTAAAACAAAACTTACCAGTAGCGATTCTAATGGTCGGGTAACGAGTGGAGGTTTACGATGATGGCAAAAAATCTGACAGGAAGTGAGAGACATCTTTTCATTCTTGATTGCAAACTGCAGTTTTTGATTTCTCGACCTCTCTCTCCTTCTCCGTTCTCTGCCTCTCTATTTCTTTGTCTCTCTTTTCTCTCAGTCTCTCTTTCTCCTTTCTCTGTGTAGCAATCTTTCTTTCTTTCTTTTTTTGTCTGAAGCGGTTAGTTTTCTTTTATACCGAGAGGGCTCCAAACAGTGTTTAACGAGGTGAAAAATTATAATTTATCTCTTTTAAACCATGTTATAGTGTTACCAAACAATGTAATTTATCGCTTTTTAACTTAAACGTGGCTAAATTTTAGATAGGTAGTTATCATATTTGTCAGCACCTCCTTAATTGTAGGAATCAACTTTCTCTCAGCTTTTGCTATTATATATAGTATATGATATGATATGATTAGATTAGACTCTCGCTTTAACTTAAACAAGTCACACGCACTTCACGAATGCGATAAGGCTCTTTTTTGGATTTACAAAACAAATACTAAGCATTGACTTATGACCTTGTTTTTCACCGAAATTTCATCCTTATTTCCATATCCTTCTATTCTAGAGCCTACATCATGGATAAACCAATTGCGATAAAATAAAGTAAATAATTATACTTTTTTACGTGAAATTTTATAATTAACAAAATTACAGAAAGAATGCAAAAGGGGGAAAAAAAATCTATTCACACGTATAACTCACTCACATACAATAAATAATAACTTTTAAGGGGAATTGAAAGGGAAAAAAAAGGGGGGGGGGGGGGGGGGGGATAGGATAAGAAAATGGTGTCATCTCATGAACCTTTTTCATTGTCTAACTTAGATCTCATTTGGTCCTTAGTTCCTTAGTTTTGCCCCCATACTATTTTCCTTCTCACCCAAAGATTTTAGTTGCTGCAGTCCATGTTGTTTAGATGTTCTAAGAGATCAAAAACATCTTCATATGCATGCTAAATAAATTAATTAATTAAATTTTTTTTAAATCATTATTATCTCCATAAACTATCGGAGTGAGATTCCTAGCATAACTGTCAATAAGTTATAGCTCAACTGCCAGTAGTTCCTCCTATTTTCCTTGTCTTCTTGTGTTTTGAGGCAGTATCAGGGCCTAAAAAATAAATTTGGTAAAGTCTTTGTCAATTCTTGAGTGGAGGAATTGGCTCTTATACTTGGGTATATATAGGGTCTACTCTTCCAATAAAACACTTGGGGCTGCCTTTAGGAGCTAAATTTAAATCTCGAGAGATTGGAAATCCTATTTTGGAAAAAATAAAATAGAGAAAAGGCTAGCAGGTTGGAAGAAAATTTATTTGTCTAAGGGGGGTTGGCTCACTCTGATTAAAAGCAGTCCCTAGTTTGCCAAATGTTGTTGTTTCGTGTTGTAGTCAATTTAAGGATGACATACTATGAAATGAGTCATTGATTTGTTTGTGAGATTTTTCTGGTTTGATTATCAGAATTTGTGCTTGCAAGCCATCAATTATGTGTTGAAAACAAAGGCTAATCACAAAAGCTGCATCAAGTAAATAAGCTTGCGGTATTTAAATGACATTCAGGGATTTTCAAAGTCAGATTTGCAGGGTCTTCTTTCGGTTTGCATTATTGGTGAATTGACTACTCATTTTCCTGATGATTTTCCTTTCTGGTTTTACAGTCAACAAGTTGCATTCTCGTTGAATATTGATAAGAGACTTATAACAAAATCCAAATAGAGAGAAAGAACCACTCAAATTATAGGTTTTGAATATGAGTGACAGACATAATGTTGGCTTCTATTGCTTGAACATACCTCAATTAGACCGTTCTAGTTCCCTCAATAAATCAAATGAGAGGGCACTTGTTATGGAGGCTTCTGAATAAAAAGGAGATAGCTTCTTTCTTTCAACTTAAAAATATGTTGTATAAATTAAAGTTATGAGTTATGACCCTCAATTTGAAAAACATTGCATTGATTTGCCATCGCTTCTCCAAATTACATTTGGTGACTAATTGCAAACCAGGTTAAGTGTTTAATGAAAGAAAATTCCCTTTTTCCAAATTTATTGTCTCAAACTAAATGTATACTTTTTGCATGATCTTAAAACCATGTTGAGAGCCAATGTTGTTGAAGTCGTCATCCCTAAAGAATATTCTCCATCACTGACTAGGCATTTTGTTTACACCTAAATTGTTTGGTTATAGTGAGAGTTTGAGATGTTTTTGGTGTAGTATGAGTTGTAATTGTTGATATGATTTTAGATTGTCTAGATGACATTTTTAATTGTCGTGTCTTATTTTTATTGTACCACCTCTTACACATTGCAGGGATTGCATATTCCCCAATTGCAAGTGATATGCTCGCAAATGTTTTTTGGTCACACTTTTCAATGTGTTGGGACATGTTAGCCACTAGTTCTTGATTTTACCTAGGTGATTTACAACATGCCAAGTTGCATTTTATTTTTGGACCTCACTACTTACTTGAAGGCATGCTGACAATAGTTTTCCTTTGTATCATTAGACCCTCTCAGTTAGTCAATTGCTGTTAGGATTAGATGGGTATATTACGCATATGACGTCTTCAGGAGAGAGAGAGAGAGAGAGAGAGAGAGAGAGAGAAAATCAAGGTTCTATGCTATTCCTCATGGTTAAAACTAATTAAAAGTTGTTTCTTGCATGTGTTTGCGACAGGCAATGCGCCAAGAGCTAGGCCTTTTTTTTTTTTTTTTTTTTTTTTTTGAGCTTTAGATTAGTTCTAGTGGTTGTTTAATCAGCCTAAAACATTCATAGATCAACTTTTACTCCGCAAACTTCCAGTCTTCAATTATTTCTCAGTTGGAAAGTTGGATTGCTTCAACTTCTTGCCGGACAACAAATGACGTTAATCTTTTGGATCAGGACTCTGATTTTCATGTCTGCCATAAACATCATGGTTATCAAACTGGTGATTTTAATATGGGATTCCCATGTCTTCCATTAACTTTCCTGAATCTTTGACTTGTGTCCTTTCCATGATGTCCTTCAATTCATAAGTGCTAAGAAGTTTATGATTATGTCAATATGATATGCTCAAATACAAATTAAACTTCATTTATATATATAGTTTATGGTCCTAAAAGAGCACTTTCAGTACACCACATATGACAATCGACAAAACCTTCTATTGCTAGCTATTAAACAGGGTCTTAAAATCATCTTGACAATTTTGTTTCTACATTGACTTACCAAAAGATAAAACAACTCTGTTTCTACATGGCATCACTAGAACTTACAGCTTTCTCATTTCTTCAATTCACTTATCACGAGCACCTAGTGGGCACCTGATGTGAACCTCAATCGATACGCTTTGAGACCCAACAAACAATATTGGAATATTTGCCCAAGAAAGCTAAAATTCAGATTTTGATAAAACTCTGACCCAACGTTTGTAAGAGAAACGCGAACCAAAAGTATAAGTAACAGACCTTGACCTAATAATTATAATTGAATCACGAACTAAAGGTATAAAATTAAAGTTTGAACGCCACAAGGAAGAATCCTTGGTAAGTTCACGGTTCTTGAAGAACCAAAGAGAAAAGCAAAACCTCACCTTTTTCTGATTTTTATTCAATAAATATATCAAAAACGTTTACAAACTTGCCTATTTAAGGGCCTATTTAAGGGCTTCATAAAACTTGACAGACAAGAAAATATATTCTAAAATAACTCCTAATTGATATCTAACCATGTCATGAATCAAATTTGACTTAAAAAGAATTAAATGCAACTAAAAACAAGGAAATACATCACCTAAACCTAAAATAACATTTTTTAGATAAAAATACCAAATATAAAAAATTACAATAATTAAATAGTAAATTGTGTCCTACATCAGACCCCTCCACTTGAAACAAACTCGTCCTCGAGTTGATCTTTGAAATCTGAAATCTTCCGCTCCAAATAAACAAATACTTCGAATGCTTTAATAACTTGATCCGATTCTGAAACTTGAATCCTTCATAAAGTGTAGTATAAAATCCAATTCTGAAACTTGAATCCTTCATAAAGTGTAGTATAAAATTTATTCTCATCTACTTTCAATTTATTTGCAACATCAATCAACAAAGGGCTAATAATAAAATTAAAATTTTCTACTCCAAAAAAATCAACATATTGTATTGTCATCTTCAACAAATCAACTAAGACTTGAGGATAGTGAGTTGTGGACTCATCCTCATATTTGACCTCAATTGAATCTTTCACAATGTTCTCAATAATTACCATCTCTTTTTTTACACTTTTTTTTTTTTTTGAGCTTGATGCTTGATTTTAACCTGATTTTAGAACCTGTGCTCTGATATCAAATGATGCAAACCTCAATCAACACGCTTTGAGACCCAACAAACAATATTGGAATATTTGCTCAAGAAAGCTAAAATTCAGATTTTGATAAAACTCTGACCCAACGTTTATAAGAGAAACGCGAACCAAAAGAATAAGTAATAGACCTTGACCCAATGATTATAATTGAATCACAAACCAAATGTATAAAGTTAAACTTTGAACGCCACAAGGAAGAATCCTTGATAAGTTCACAGTTTTTGAAGAACCAAAGAGAAGAGCAAAGCCTCACCTTTTTCAGATTTTTATTCAATAAATATATCAAAAACGTTTACAGACTTAAGAGCCTATTTAAGGGCTCCATAAAACTTGACAGATAAGAAAATATATTCTAAAATAACTCCAAATTGATACCTAATCATATCAGGAATCAAATTTGACCTAAAAAGCATTAAATGCACCTAAAAATAAGGAAATAAATCACTTAAACCTAAAATAACGTTTTTTTCATAAAAATAACAAAAATATAAAATTACAATAATTAAATAGTAAATTATGTCCTACATCAACACCTATGGGCCTCTCACCCATTTCTCAATTTATACATCTTTCTTACTTGTACTACGAAGTTACTACACTGACGCGACTTGGGCAAAAGATCCTACCAATTGTTAGTCTACTACTGGCTTTTTATTTTTTCCTAGCAATTCACTCATCTCATGGCATAACAAAAAGCAAACTGTGATTGCACGTTTCAACACGAGTAGAATATAGACCGCTTGCTAATACTACTTTGAGCATCTGTCGCTACTATGGCTTCTTCAAGATAAGGGGGTTTCTTTATTCTCTGTCATTCCTGTGTACACACAATGATATTTCTCATGAGCAAATCAAAAAATTGATTGATTGTCACTTTATTCGTTGCCATCTTATTCAAGGTAACTTTACAACCATTCCCTCTTATGATCAGTAAGTCGACATTTTCACTAGGTCTCATCTGCCAAAGCCGATTTCATTATCTTGTATCCAAACTCAAGTACGTCTTCCTTCAACCCATATTGAGCTTGAAGAGGCTATTAGAGCAATCATATTGTTTTAGGCCCATGCATAGGCCTAGTACCATTACTTTATAGCAAATATAGGTCCATGTCCATCACTTAAACGACACTTCTGTCACTTGATAATGCATTCATAATGTATGTCTATAATAGGCCAGATCTTTCTATAGTTTTGCATACAATTGAATAATATCTTGGGAAGTTTTTCTTTGTCACTGTAGAAGAAATTTCACATGAATTGGGGGACCATGTTGAGTGAAATTGGGACGGGTAAAGGTACAAAATGCTCATATATTCCACCGATTATAAAGCAAGTGACAATGGAGGCATTTTGAGAGGGTACGTGCAATCAGTTTTGCCTGCATAGATGCTAAACCAAAAGGCAAGCAGGTTCAGATAAAACCCTACTGTTCATCCCTTAGCCAACATGACTAAAGCAATGTTTTTATTTGGTTGTAATGTCACAGTGCAGTCATGTAAAAATAGAGGAAAAAGTCCAATCAGTTTGATTACTTATGCTTTTGTGAAGTGAGGTTGCCACTTTCTTTCTATCTGATGATGCCAAAATATCGTCAGTAAGCTACAAGGTTCTCTCACATACTCGAAACAACCTGCACAACATAAAACAAGAAGACCTTAAGAGGGCACCGATGTAGCACCGGCCAAAGACCCTCCGAAAGTTAAGTCAGAGAATACTTGCAATTCTAGAGTGCTAGAGTTGGGGAAATTATACGTACATTGATTTGTGAGAACCTTTGAGTTTTTATAGTAGTGTAGAACTGACCTTCCTTTATTGTGTAGGAAGTCTTTTCCTTATAAAATTGTCATTAATTGGCGTATATCGCCGAATTCTCCTCATATTTGGACTCTATTTTCATTGGGATTCTACAAGCCAGGGTTATGCGTGAGATGCAAGTTGTTTCCATTTATAAAGTGATGGCATGTGTCCTTCGGATTAGTCCACCTTCTGCCCATGCACCCTTGATCCGTCCACAAAAAAATCTATTTGTTTCAATCCGTCACCACAATTAAGATGTACACGTCACATCAAACTTTACCCTCTTCAGCTGCCTCCTCACTCCATGGGTCTGTGGCCTCTTGAGGGACAGGCTTATGGAGTGATGGTTTGATTTGCCCTTTGAGAGATAAACCTAGCATGACATGTTGGCATAGGGTCATTAATATTGGGTTATTAATATTGTAGGGCACGTGTCATCTACTTAGTGGTTGTTCTCTGAGAACGAAGCGTCCCTTCGTCTTCCTTGCCATTCCTTCTATATAAGCTTGCCTCTTCATCCTTCATTTCCCACTTTCCATAGAAATCATACGATCAGAGCTCATCCGTCATCCTTGCCAGACAATCAATCCGTCTGGTTAATTCATCCGTCATTTACACCTTGTATCTACTCATCCACACCTGGTAAGCACTCTTGTTCTTTTCTTTTAATGAACTGTTATTCATTTTTGTACCACCGTCATCCATTTAAGATCCGTCAGTGTCTTAAGGTTACTGTCACGTGTCGGTGACAGATGTCTAATGCGTCGAGTAACCAATCGTTTGTCTGCGACAGGGTAGGCTACGATAAAGTGTACCCATCAGGTCAAAAAGATCGTGACACTTCAAGTGAAGAGAGAAGTTCGTCCACCACTTCTCCTTCCTCAAGGGATGAGGACTTGGAGACAGATAGGCCAGAGAGTGACCTTAGTGACGGTCTAGATGGAAACAAGCCCTCAATCCAATCCGTCGTCAGTCTTGACGGACTGAGGAAGTTCATAATGCTACCCATATGGACAGTCAATGACTTTACATCTACAATCAAAGATTCTCACTTTAAAACTCTTAGGGATAAGTACCAAATACCCGTCAACATACCCCTCCGTCTGCCTTTTAAGTCGAAGAAATGTTACTGCGAAGGGGTTGAAGGCGTCGGGGTCTATGAGCAGATGCTCAAAGCAGGGCTCAGATTTCCCTTGAGCTCTCTCCACCACTGTCTACTCCAGTACCTAGGTCTGTCCATCACCCAAATTTCTTCAAACGCCTGGAGGGTCTTCCTCGGCGTAGAAGTTTTATACGGGGTGATGTCCGACGGGGCACGGAGGTTGACAATGGAAGAGTTTTTTCATTGTTACTGTCCGACAGGAATCACAAAGTCTAAAGGTATGTACAGCTTTGTACCCCAAGAGCTCGTTGTTGAGGCTAGCGTGTGATACTCCAGACTCCAACAGAAATTGGAAGTCTAGGTATTTTTTCATGGATGGTGATGTATGGATGTACCACCATGGTGATACTCAATGCATGCCCGTCGACATAACGTGGGGCATATTACCCCCGTCTGGTATGTATCCGTCTTGTTTCTAGGTATGGTTTGTTTTCTTTCACCTGTCGTTATCTTACCGTCTATGTTTCTTTGTGCAGTCTTGAGGAATGGAGTTTTTTGGAAAAGATTTTTCAAAAGACAAAGTTGGAAGAAAGAACTTGGGCCAAACTGGTTAACCTAGATACCTTACACTAGTTTTGTGGCAGACCTGAACCAACAAAAGTTGCCCGTCGTTACGAGAAACAAGTTTGCGAATGTAAGTCCGTCGTCCAATGCTTTTTTTTTTTTTTTTACATGTACAACCATCCGTTCCTGCAGAAATGGAAGCCAGCAAAATAAGGGCTTATATTAAGCAGTAAGCTGCTTTAAAAAAGAAACAAGGTCAAACGGGTGCTGGGACGGGTACTTCCCACCCGTCTGGTACCAAAAGGAAACCGTTTCAGGAGATGGCTGACCGTCAGCCTAAGAAGCCAAAAATTGCTCCTGAGACTGTTGTGGGCCTACAGGCTAGGGTGAAGAAGACAATTCCTCCTGCTGGCCACGGGAGAGGAAAAGGTCTCATGACGGGTCAAGTTCCTCCAACAGAGAAACCACCCGTCCTCCTCTGAGAAGACTCTAGATATGCGTTGGAGAAGCTCTCGTGCATCATAACACCTGACGATTATGAAGACCTAGGCAACCACGCAACAGAGGCAATGGGGGAGACGGGGGCTCTTCAGCATTGCACAGGTATCGACGCCCGTCCTCTGTCTTATATTTATCTCTCTCAACTTATCCCTCTGACCCTTTTTTATTTCCAGGCAATGTTGATGTTGAAGGGGCTAATGGGGCACTGCTTGAACCATGAAACGTCCCTGGGCCATCTTAGGGACAAGGCGAGGTTGATGGAGGAAAAGCTTGCAGAGCTGAAGGCTTGGAAGGTAGTCCAAGAGAAGAAATTATTAATGTCTGAGGAGGTGAGGAGCGAGCTCGAGAAGCAGACGAAACTTCTGAGACTTGTCCTAGAAGATAAAGAAAAGGAGATTATAGACGTCAAGGACCGTCTCCGTCAGGTTAAGGAGGAAGCAATACTCGAGTACCGTGACTCCGAGGCCCTTTTGTCAGAGCTCGGGAGTTCCTTTGCTGAAGGCTTTGATGATTGCCTCCGTCAAGTCAAAGCCTCCTATCTCGACCTAGACTTATCAAACATCAATATTGACAACTAGGGTCAGACCTCCGTCCTGCCCGTTCACTCTGAGAGTACGGATTAACTTTTTGGTGATGGTCCCGTCGAGGACGATCCACATGGTGACAGTGAGTCTCCCCCCAAGTCCAGGCTCTTGAAGTTGATCCCCGTCAATCTAGAAATGTTGAAGCTGAGGAGATGGCCGATGATCCCCCCGTCCAGTAGTTTGATCTTTAGTTTTTACTTGTAAAAAATTTGTTAAGAACTATCATTATACCGTTGTGAACAATTGCCCCTCGTAGTTCTTTTTATTTAAGTAGTTATTTCATTCGTTCACTTCTAAATTTTGTTGAATTTTTTACGTGCATAATTCAAGATTCAATATGCATCCGTTTTCTTGAATCCGCCCAGTTTATGGACTTGCCAAATTTTACACGTCTATGACTTGTATCTGTCTACCATGTTCGCTTTTAATTATATTGTAAGCATTATTTGAACGTCTCTTGAATCCGTCCTCAATATTTATTTGAATGGGGATAGTTCTAGATGGCGTAAGGGTCCATCCTATTTGTAGATGATTCTGTATCCGTCCAGACATGGTCTTTATTTAGGACTGTCTTTAATAGATATATTTGTCCACTTGTGGACTTCCAGATAATTTTCACCCTTTTAGGATGTATCCGTCCACTCGTAAGGACTTTGTAATTTTTTATACCTTTATAGTTTGTATTCGTCCACTTGTGAGTTGATACTTTTTACATCCTCACAGGATGTACCCTTTTAGGATGTATTCGTCCACTTGTGGGTTTTGATAATTTTTACACCCTTTTAGGACGTATTCGTCCACTTGTGGACTGATACTTTTTACATCTTTACAGGATGTATCCGTCTAATTGTGGACTTTGATAATTTTTACACCCTTTTAGGATGTATTCGTCCACTTGTGGACTGATACTTTTTACACCCTTTTAGGATGTATTCGTCCACTTTTATGGACTTTGCAGATAAGTAGCTCAACAAAAGTAGAAAAAGTACGCAAGTATATCTGAATAAACTCTTATCATAAAAAGACTGTTCTTAAAAAGAAATAAAAAGTTGCCCTTCGAGCTTATAGCAAAATTTAAAACTAATAAACTTGAAATGAATGTTAAATTAAACTAATGGAATAGTAAGAGCTAAGGAGCGTCACTCTATATCTGCTGCCAGATACTGGTAGTATTTTTTGAGACATTCAGTGTTCCATGGATGGGGCAACCTCCGTCCGTCTAGGGTCTCCAGGTGGTAGGTGCCATTTTTTACCCATGAGGTGATTCTGTAGGGGCCTTCCCAGCTGGGCCCAAGCTTCCCTTGGGCAGGATCTCTAGTACTGCCCATCACTTTTCTTAAAACAAGATCTCCCACTTTGAAATCTCTGTGCCTGATTCTAGAGTTGTAATGCTTGGCCATGAGGTCCTGATATCGTGCAAGCCTTTGCTCAGCTGTCGCTCTAAGCTCATCTATTAGATCGAGCTGTATACGCATAGTCTCGTCGTTTCTCCTTTCATTGTGATTGTTCACCCTGTAGCTCGTGAGTCTGACTTCGGCTGGGATAACTGCTTCGCTTCCATATGCTAATTTGAATGGTGTTTCTCTCTTAGGTGTTCTGGCCGTCATCCTGTACCCCCATAGCACACTAGGTAGTTTTTCCGGCCATATGCCCTTTGCCCCCTCGAGTCAAGTCTTGATTATTTTCAGTAAGGATCAATTCGTGACTTCAACCTGTCCGTTTGCTTGTGGGTGTGCGAGGGAGAAGTAATGGTTCTTGATTCCCATCTACGAGTAAAAGTCCCTAAAGGAGTCGTTGTCGAATTGCTTTCTGTTGTCTGAGACCAACACTCTCGGTATGCCATACCTGCAAATAATGTTCTTCCATAAGAAGTTGCGCACATTCTTCTCCGTGATGGTAGCCAGGGCTTCTACTTCTACCCATTTGGTAAAGTAGTCGATGCCGACTATCAGGAATTTCGACTGTCTAGCTGCTGTTGGAAAGGAACCCATGATATCCAAACCCCATTGAGCGAACGGCCATGGTGCCGTCATTGGTGTGAGCTCCTCCATCGGTTTTCTTATAAGATTACCAATTCTTTGGCACTTGTCGCAAGTTTTGACGTACACCTGGGCGTCCTTCTGCATGGTAGGCTAGTAATATCCAACGCGGATCAACTTGTTTACTAACGACCGCGACCCCAGGTGATTCCCACAAACCCCTTTATGTACTTTTCTCATGACGTAGTCTACTTCCTCGGGTCCTAGGTATCTCAAGTACAGGTGCGAGAAGTCTCTCTTGCACAAGGCATCCTTTATAAGAACAAATCTCGTTGCTTGGACTTTCAGCTTCCGTGCGGCTTCCTTTGAGCTTGGAACTGTGCCATTCTTTAAATAGAAGATTATTGGCGTGGTCCAATTGTTCTCGGAACTTATCTCCTATACATTGGTGATATCGATTAATGATGAAAGTTGAGTAAAGGAGAGTACCTTGGTTGGGACCATCATTTGATCTGCCGAAGCAGCCTTAGCAAGACGATTGGCTTGCTTGTTCTCTTCTCTCGGAATCTGCACAACCTCGGCCTGCAAGTCGTCCATCTTCTTCTTCACCTGTTCCAGGTACTTCTTCATCCTTTTGCCCCTACACTCGTAGTCACCATTTACTTGGTTGATAATGGCCTGTGAATCACAGTTAACAATCACACTCGCGACTCCTACTGCTTTGGCGAGGTCCAAACCTGCCGCTAGAGCTTCATATTCTGCTTCATTGTTGGTTGTAGGGAAGTCAAGGCGGACCATGCATTCGATTTCTTCCCCTTCTGGGGAATGAAGTACGACTCCGGCAGCATCTCTATTGGCCGACCCATCCGTGTATAGTCTCCACCGAGGAATCTTTTCTGCTCCCTAGCCTTCTGCATTCGTAAATTCCGCAATGAAATCGATGACCACTTGTCCCTTAACGGTAGTCCGTGGGCGATACTGCACGTCGAATTCACTTAATTCAACTGCCTATAGTGCCATTCGTCCGGCTGCTTTGGGACTGTTCAGTGCTCGCCTTAAGGGTTTATCACTAAGAACGATTATGGTGTAGGCTTGGAAACATGGTTTGAACTTGCGGGCCACTAAGACTAAAGCAAAAGAGAGCTTTTCCATTGGCGGATACCTTTCCTCCGCGCCATGGAGTGCCCGGCTGGTGTAGAATACGGGCTTTTGGATCTTGTCTTCTTCTCTGATTAAGGCTGCACTAACAGCAGTGGGGGATACCGCCAAGTAAAGGAACAATTCTTCCCCTGGTTTCGGGGGACTCAGTAATGGTAGGGAAGAAAGGTAGGCCTTTAAGTCCTCAAAAGCTTGCTGGCATTCAACCATCCACTCGAAGGACTTCTTGTAGACATTTATTCTTCGCTCTCGCAAGGAACTTGTTTAAAGCGGCTATCTTGTCGTTGAGGCTCTGCACTTCTTTCACATTCTTGGGTGATGCCATCTCTAATATGGCCCAGATTTTATTCGGGTTGGCCTCGATACCTCTCTGGGACACCATGAAACCTAAGAATTTTCCTACTGTCACCCCGAATGCGCATTTGCTCGGGTTGAACTTCATGTTGTAAGAGCGAAGGGTGTCAAAAGTCTCCCTTAGATCCTCCAAATGATCGTCCTCCCTTTGGCTCTTCACTAGCATATCGTCTACATATACTTGGACATTTCTTTTGATCTGGTGTGCGAACATCTTGTTTATGAGCCTCTGATATGTTGCGCCCAGATTCTTGAGGCCGAAAGGCATCACTTTGTAACAGAAGAGGCCTTGGCTGGTTACGAATGAAGTTTTTTCCTGGTATCCTTCATCTATTTTGATCTGGTTATAGCTCTAAAAGGCATTCATGAAGCTCAGTAACTGATGCCGAGCTGTAGAGTCTACCAAGGTGTCAATTCTCAGGAGAGGGTAGCTATCCTTGGGGCACGCTTTGTTCAGGTCCGTGAAGTCTACACACATTCTCCATTTCCCGTTGACTTTCCTGACCATCACTACATTTGCCGGCTAATTGGGGTAGTAGACCACCCTAATAAAGTCTGCATCTTGTAACTTGCAGACTTCCTCCGCTATAGCTTGGTCTCTCTCGTGCGCGAATACTCGCTTCTTCTGGCGGACTGGAGGAAATGTGGGAGATACATTCAACTTATGAACTATGACTGAAGGGTCAATCCCAGGTATGTCTTCATGACTCCAGGCGAAGACATCCTGGTTTGCTCTAAGAAATGTCACGAGGGCCTGCAGGGTTGTCGGGCTGGATAGGGTGCCGATCCAGGTTGTTCGTTCCGGCATAGATTCATCTAGTGTTATCTCTTTAAGCCTCTCAATGGGTTCTGCCACCATCCGCTGTTCTTCAATGGTCATTGTCTGCATATGGTCATCCATCTCCATCATTGCTATGTGACATTCCCTTGCGGCAACCTAGTCTCCGCGTACTTCCCCTATTCCGTACTCAGTAAGGAACTTGATCATTAAATGGTAGGTTGAAGTTACGACCTTCCACGAGTTAAGAGTTAGTCGTCCGACAATGGCATTATACGCAAATAAGCAATCGACCACAAGGAACGTAACATCTTTAGTGACTTGCTGAGGATAATCACCAATTGTGATGGGTAGGGTGACTGTACCGAAGGGGTATACTTTGGTTCCCCCGAATCCAACAAGTGGAGCGTTGGTTGGGATCAGCCATTCTCTAGCGATCCTCATCTACTGGAACGTCGGGTAGTAAAGGATGTCAGCGGAGCTTCCGTTGTCGACTAGGATCCGATGCATGTTGTAGTCTCCTACCCGTATGCTAACGACAAGTGCGTCGTCATATGGGTGGTAGAGGCGTCGAGTGTCATCTTCCGAGAACCTGATGGGGGTGTCAACCCATGCCATAGGAACGAAGCTCGTTAGTTGGACATTCTAAACCGTTTTGAGGTAGGTTTTTCGGGCCTTTTTGGACAAAATGAAGGCTGCGGTACTTTCTACAATCATCCTTATATCTCCTACTAGTGGCCTTGGGCGCTCGTTCTCCCGTTGAAAAATCTGCTCTAGTGGTGAGTTCACTCTTTCTTTGCTGACGAACCATTGCAACTTCCCTTGTCTAACAAGAGCTTTTATTTGTTACTTTAAGTCGTAGCAGTCGGCCGTGTCGTGACCGTGGTCTCTGTGGAAACAGTAGTACTTGTCCCTAGACCTTTATTGGGGTCTCCTTTCAACTTGCCTGAAAAAGTAAGGGCTCCTTCATCTTTGATTTGCATCAAAACTTGGTCTATCGGGGCTGTCAGTGGGGTGAATCTTGAGAACCTTCCAGCGGGAGGCTTAGAGCGTCTATCTTATCTCTTATCTCCCATCCTAGCAGTCTTTCGCCCCCTATCTTGGTGTACGTCTTCTTGCCTTTCCCTCTTCTTGGAGGGCTTCTCTTCTCAGGCCAATTGTGCGTCCTCCGCGTTGATGTACTTGGTTGCCCTGTAAAGCACATCTGACATAGTCTTTGGGTCAATCTCATATAAGGAAAATAGAAATTTACCCTTCCGTAGCCCATTTGTGAACGCGGCTACAAGTATTTTATCGTCTGCTTCGTCAATTAAAAGCCCCTCCTTGTTAAAATGGGCGATGTACGACCTCAGCATCTCGTCCTCCCGTTGCTTCATGCTCATCAGGCACACAATGGACTTCTTGTATCTATGTCCTCCGTTGAAGTGTGAAGCAAATTAAGCACTCAACTCCTTAAAGGTACTGATGAAGCCGAGTGTTAATCTGTTAAACCAAACCTTTGCGGAACCCCTTAACGTTGTAAGGAAGGCCCTACACATTATTTCATCTGCTACTTCTTGTAGGTGCATCAGTGTTTTGAAGGTCTCTAGATGATCCAACGGATCCTTAGATCCGTCATAGCTCTCAACCTACGGCATACGGAATTTCAGTGGAAGGGGGTACGAATTGACGAACACGGTAAATGGTGAGTCCGTTCGATGAACCAGGTGATCGAGGTTGTTAGACACCCGTCCTTTGAGTGCATTCATCATAAAGTCCATGCGTTCCCTCATCATCTGAATCTCTGCAACTACGTGAGACGGGATTTGGTCTGCGGCCGATGGACGGCTCGTGTCCTGCCGTTCAGGCTTGCTTGGGGCGTTACTTCCTTTCGGCCCCTCCTGATTTCTCTTCTCGGTGCTACTAACCTCCTGTTCTTCCTCCTGGGTGTTAGGTATTGTATCCTTCTAGCACAATTGCTCCTCTAGGTTGTGGTTACACTTCATGAGACGTTCTACTATTGCTGCGAGGGTTTGAACCTGCCTTTCGAAAGCCGTGGCGTGTGGTTCGTCTCCTTGATGGTTTGTCATGGTTGCCATCAAACGTGTGAGTACCATGCAACTTTTCGTCTAGAAAGCACGAAGTACGGCTTTTCCTTGCGCTTTTCCACAGAGGGCGCCAACTGATGAAGCCAAAATATCGTTAGTAACCTACAAGGTTTTCTCACGTACTCGAAACAACCTGCACAACATAAAATAAAAAGACCTCAAAAGGGCACCAGTGTGGCACCGGCCAAAGACCCTCCGAAGGTTAAGTCAGAGAATGCTCGCAACCCTAGAATGCTAGAGTTTGGGAAATTATGCGTACCTTAATTTGTGAGAGCCTTTGGGTTTTTATAGTAGTGTAGAACTGTGTTAGGATATGTGCCCTTAAATCCTATTGTATGATGCTATGTATAATATTATGTATGACATTATTTGAGAAATGATGTATGACTTAATATTATGTTTAATAAAGTTGTTTTATTCTTATCTAAAATAATGGTAACATGAATATTTGGACATTATCAACTAGTCCATGAGATGCATAGTATGTGATTTATGTGAAAAGTCACAGAAGATATAGATCACAAGTTCTTTGTAAACTCAGAATTTTGGTTCGTAGTCGGTGATGAAATTGGGCATTTCATCTGCGAAGACTATAACATATTAACTACGATGATTTGTCTTGATCATGGAAGTGGTGACTTCTAGTTAATATGTTGATATGTTTTAAGAGTTAAGACATATTGAACTGGACCGCTGTGAGATTTATTATTCTCCTAACGACTGTCAATTGAATAATAAATCTCACGACTTGTATTCACATGAACTCTTAATCCTGAGAGAATAATGGACCTGATCATGAAATGTAGGTTGCTTTGATATATCAAGAGTGAGATCTAAAGTAACGGTCAAAACCTCAGTATGTTGGGCAGCCACATTTAGTGTTGATGGAACATATATTCTCAAGATGGAATTCATAGTCTCTTAACGGAGATATAAAATATTTCCTTGAGATAAGTTTAATGGGTACAGTTATTCAGAGAGTTAGGCCTAACCACTTTAGTAAGACTAAAGTATATATTTATGAAATTGGATTTCATAAATATATGGTGAATAACTCATAAGGATTAAACCGGGTACTCAAGGATTAAGATGTAGTGATTTACAAAGTGGCAGTCTATATTCATGACTTTGTATTACTACGAATATTTTATGAAGGGGTTGCATGTATAATAAAGTCTTGGGATATAATTTATTAATGAGGCCTAGAGTGCAATTATATTTATATAGTGGTATTAAATATAATTAATGGTAACTTTGGACTTGTCAAGAGTTGACAGAAAAGGCCAAGGCCCATTGGAGCTAGTGTCTTATTTGTTCCCTTTTGGTCCCACTCCAAGCCACACACTAAAGCCCAATTGGGAAGGCCCAAAAAGCTAGTCCAATTAGATAATCAATTATGTGGAGAGAAACATACAGAATTTTATATAGAATAAAATGGTTTGTATGTTTTATCATAATTATGGTAATGAAATAAGAAAGAGAGACACTCTTTCATATTCTCTCTAGAAACAAAGAACTGATTGAGAGACCACACATCTTGGACATCGAGTGGAATTGAAGTGAAGATTGAAAGTATTCTCGAGTACTTCTTCATTCGGTTTTGAAATTCACCGCATCAAGGTACACTCTCTTGTTCTTATATTCTGAAACTTACATAGTGAATGTTATCAATTGCGAATGAAGTAGATCCGTTTATTTTCCGCTGCGTATGTTTTGTATTCGTTACAAACATGATGATTTCCCAACATTGGTATCAGAGCGGTCTTCATTTCGAATCTGTATAACATGTTTTGTTCGTTTTCGAATTAGAGATTATAGTTTCAAGTTGATAGATTTCTGCATGGTCGTTGAAACTATGATTTGATAAAAACTGATATTGATGTTATGATGTTGTTTAAATATGAATTTAAGAATGTTAAATTGATCTTTAAGGCTATAACGTCAATAGATTTCAGTTTTGATATCAATCTCTGTCTATCATTTTCGTATGATGGTTGTTTGTTCATGCAAAACGGTTGAAAACTGCCTTAGAAGATTTTCTGGAAATTCGAGTTTCACGAGTTTCTATCGATCGAAATTTACTTTCGATCGATCGAGTGAAACAGAGACTTATCCTTTTGAATTGATTAATATTCGATTGCTAGTCGATCGATCGAATTTTATTTTCAATCGATCGAGAGGCGATCGAGTATCAATCGAATCAGACAGAAGGTTTAGTTCGGATTGTTTAATTTTTTCGATCGATCGAGGGGCACATTCGATCGATCGAAAGAAAGAAAATCAGAATTTTTCTAAGTGTTTTCAAACTTAAATTTTGTGTTTTTGCTATTTTTTCTTACGCCTTTTTCGTAAGAAAAAGTGCAAGGTTATGTATAATTAGTTTATGCATGTTTAAAAGATAAAAACCTTTATTGTAAAATATCTAGTGGGAGAGAGATATAAGGGTTGGATCTCACGGCCTCCATTATCGATTCATAGTAGTGTGGGCTAAGCACCTCGTCTTGGCGTATATGCCTCGCGATCCCAAAGGAGGGTGTTTACTTCATAGTACTACAAGATTGAATTTACCTATTTAAAGTAGTGTAGACAAGCACCTCGTCTTGGCGTATATGCCTCGCGATCCCAAAGGAGGGTGTTTTTGTTCTATGGTACTACAAGTTTAAACACCATAAAGGAAGATGAAATGTGGCTACACATGATTCTAGATAATGGTATACACTAGACTAAGTTTAATGTTAACCTCCCAAAGGAGCTATGTCATTATTACTTAGAGACTGAAGATAATACGGCATATTATTAGTGTTTGATAAGAATTATCATGATAGCACTAATAATGAGAATAGTTCTCAACTAATTGATGTGTTTATAATAAACTTGCTACCAAGGAATTATAGACATGGATTGGGTTGTCGTTGCATATATTATTTTATGGTTTTATTAAGGTTCCATATTATATGTTTATATGCTAAATTGATAATGTCCAGTTTACTTATTATATTCATGTTTATTATTTTCAAATTTGAACATGGCATCATTTAGCCCACTTGTTAGCATTCTTAATCAAAACAAACTGACTGGAACCAATTATATTGACTGGAAAAGAAACTTGGACATAGTTCTCACAGCTGAAGAGCACAAATATGTGCTTACTCAACCATGTCCTAGCTTTCCTTCATTAGATGCTCCTCCCGAGGAAAAACAACGATATGATCGTTGGCAGAAATCTAATGAAATGGCCAAGTGCTACATCCTAGCGTCCATCTCAAATGTTCTACAGCATCAAATGCAGGATGTAGAACTAGCTTCGGACATTATGCAAAGTCTGAAGGAGATGTTTGGTGAGCAAGGCCGTTCTACAAGGCAAGAAACCATGAGACAAATTTATAATACCAAAATGGCTGAAGGTAGTTCAATGAGAGAGCATTGTCTTACAATGATCTCTAATCTGAATACTTTAGAAGTTTTGGGTGCCGACATTGATGGAGAATCCCAAGTGGATATGATACTCCAGTCACTACCGGAGTCATTCAAGGAATTCAGACTTAACTATAACATGAACAAAAAGATTTATTCTTTGTCTGAATTAATGAATGAGTTGGTAGCGGCGGAAGGCATCCTTGATACTTCTAATGTTGAAGTCTATGTGGGTGAAGCTTCTACTTCTCAACCTAAGTCGAAAGGCAAGGGTAAGAAGAAGAAGAAGAAGGACTTCACTAAGCAGGAGCGTAAACAAATTGTCTTAGGGGTTGCCGACAAAGGAAAGAAGCTGAAAGGAAAATGTTTCCATTGTGGTGAGAAAGGACATTGGAAGAGGAATTGTCCAAAGTTCAAGGCTGCCGTTAATAAGGGTATGAATAGCTCATTTCTCCTTGAAATATGTTTGGTACAGAATCCCACGGATTCCTGGTGTGTGGATTCAGGTTGTACTAATCATATCTGCAATTCTTTGCAGGGGTTCCAAGAGACCAAAAGACTTAAAGAAGGAGAGTTGTTTCTGACCTTGGCTGATGGGAGTAGGATTCCAGTTGTAGCTATTGGAGTTTTTAATTTATGCTTTGAAACTAGAGTTTTAATATTGCAAGACTGTCTGTATGTACCTAATGTTCGTAGGAATTTAATTTCTGCAACTTATTTAGGTAAGAGTGGATATTGTGTTATCCTTAAAGACAATGTTGTAATAAAGAAGGGTAAAACCTTTATTTGTTCTGGCAATATTGTGGATGGTCTTTATATTTTAACTCCAGATAAGCATGAATTGTATAATTCTGAATTAGATAATAACTCTCATGTAAAATCATTAAAGAGAAAGTTTCCTTCTACTAATGATGCATATCTTTGGCACTTGCGTTTGGGTCATATTAATCCAAACAGAATTCAAAGACTGATCAAAGATGGTCTCTTAGAGCCATTGGACTTTGATGAATTTCCAGTTTGTGAATCTTGTTTGGAAGGCAAAATAACCAAACGACCTTTTAATGCAAAAGGTAGAAGAGCCCAAGAGTTGCTAGAATTAGTTCATACGGATGTTTGTGGTCCTATGTCAACCCAAGCAAAAGGAGGTTATGAGTACTTCATCACTTTCACCGATGATTACTCTAGATTTGGTTATGTGTACCTAATGAGACGGAAGTCCGAAGCCTTTGAAAAATTCAAAGAGTTAAGATGTAGTGATTTACAAAGTGGCAGTCTATATTCATGACTTTGTATTACTACGAATATTTTATGAAGGGGTTGCATGTATAATAAAGTCTTGGGATATAATTTATTAATGAGGCCTAGAGTGTAATTATATTTATATAGTGGTATTAAATATAATTAATGGTAACTTTGGACTTGTCAAGAGTTGACAGAAAAGGCCAAGGCCCATTGGAGCTAGTGTCTTATTTGTTCCCTTTTGGTCTCACTCCAAGCCACACACTAAAGCCCAATTGGGAAGGCCCAAAAGGCTAGTCCAATTAGATAATCAGTTATGTGGAGAGAAACATACAGAATTTTATATAGAATAAAATGGTTTGTATGTTTTATCATAATTATGGTAATGAAATAAGAAAGAGAGACACTCTTTCATATTCTCTCTAGAAACAAAGAACTGATTGAGAGACCACACATCTTGGGCATCGAGTGGAATTGGAGTGAAGATTGAAAGTATTCCCAAGTACTTCTTCATTCGGTTTTGAAATTCACCGCATCAAGGTACACTCTCTTGTTCTTATATTCTGAAACTTACATAGTGAATGTTATCAATTGCGAATGAAGTAGATCCGTTTATTTTCCGCTACGTATGTTTTGTATTCGTTACAAACATGATGATTTCCCAACAAACTGACCTTCCTTTCTTGTGTAGGAAGTCTTTTCCTTATAGGATTGTCATTAACGGGTGTATATCACTAAATCCTCCTCTTTTTTGGACTCTATTTTCATTGGGATTCTACAAGCCAGAGTTATGCGTGAGATGCAAGTTGTTTCCATTTATAAAGTGATGGCATGTGTCCTTCGGATCCGTCCACCTTCTGCCCGTGCACCCTTGATCCGTCCACAAAAAAAAAAATCTATTTGTTTCAATCCGTCACCACAATTAAGATGTACACGTCACATCAAACTTTACCCTTTTCACTATCTATTCCTGAAATCTCAACCAAATGTTTTTCCTATTTTTATATTTGTCAGAAGGACCTGGCAGAGCTGATAATGTTGAATTCGAAGTATCTTATCAATGAGTTATCATTGCAGCTTAGGGTGCATTTGGTTCAATGTAAATCGAATTCCGAGTTAAAATATATGCAGGGGAAAGTGAATTCTCGTAAGAAAAATGAAATCATGGTGTTTGGTTTTGCAATGGAAAATAGTCCAAAAAACAATTCCGGTGTTCGGTAACATTCTAAAAATACTATTTTCCTACAAATTTTACACATTTTCTCAGCCATTTTCTCAGCTCCCAAACAAATTTTATAACCAAAAATTTCAAAATATTCACTTAACGCAACCAAAAATCAAAATAAAAATATCTTTTATTCACAAACTCGGTGAGAGAAGGAAGAAACAATGAGAGATTGAGGTAAAAAGAGATCGGGAAAGAGAGGATTGGAGTGGATGGAGGCGGCGGTGACCAGATCGGGTGGGTTTGGGGGTGGAGTGGAGATCAAAAAAAAAAAAAAAAAAATTCGACCCCTTCCTCAGACAGAACACCAATTATGAGAGAGGTGGAGAGAGATGGCTTGAGAGAAAGAGATGGGTAATGGCGGTTTGAGCTTGGGGCTTTGGACGACGAGATCGGTGGTTCGATCTAGAGGCGGTAGCGACGATGGGGGTGGGTGGTGGGTTGTAGATCAATGACAAGCAGTTGAAGATTCAGCCTTGGTTGGTCAGAGGGAAAGAGAGAGAAAAAAGGAGGAAGAGAAGAGGGATGGTGGACGCAGCTTGCACGGCAAACAGAGGATGGTGTACGGAGCTTGCACGGCGACAGTCTGATTCCTCTGGTACTCTCTCTCTCTCTCTCTGTCTCTCTTCAGGTTGTTGAGTTCTGAGTAAGGTTGGAAATCAATTGAAGGTAAAATAACTATGGAATTGGTTTTACAGAGTTAGGAACTCTATTTTACAGTCAACTGAAATTTATTTTCAGTTTGACCAAATTTTCATTCGTACCCAAACACCCTCAAGGGTGTAAAATATTTTTTGGATTTTCTTTACAACCGAAACAAACACACCCTTAGCCACAAATTTGGAGACACTTTTATTGTAATGAAAATTGAACTAGAAGTTGAACTCAATGACTTACGTAATTAACATGTTTGTGTCGTAATTTACTTCTAGAAAACTATTCCTAATCTTGGAGTAAAACACACTTAGAGCATTCACATTAGTTTGTGCATAAAATTTTGTCTATTTTAGTATAAGAACCTACTTTTTTATATGACATATTCACTTTTCAAAACACCTAATATCATATTATTTATTTTACACTAAATTACATTAAAATATCAATTTTTTTAATTGTTTATTTTTCTTTACACGTAACAACTGCCACATCCACTCTCTTCCTTTATTATCGGAATACATAAAGAAATAATAAAAACTAAATGCAAAGTGAATAGTGTCCATGTAAATTTACACAATTACTGTAGCAACTTTACAAATTTACACATTTTTAACTTGACTGATGTAAGTAATTTTGGGCTTAAATGTGTAAAATTGATACATTTTTCTATTTTGTATTATTTGATGCAAATACTCTTACATAAATGCAAAAACTTGCCTTGAATTTTTTGTTTCCCTCTGGAGATACGTTGAACCTAAGGTTTCAGTCAGCTTATGTAATGCAAAACACAAGGTGGGCTCAAAAATTAAAAATATTCAAGAAAAAGAGGACTTACCTTTAACTTCAAAATTTTCATAAAATTATGAAAAAGAATATAGATAATTCCAAACTAAGAGTATGTCTCCCCATACTATTAAAAGATCTCCACTGTCTATAACGTTGTGATTAACATGTACCCTGTAATTTGATAATATCTATATTTATCAGGTAATATGAAGAAATTATATGATTTTGATAATTCTAAGTTTTAAGAAATTGTTATATATCAATTATACTTTCAGTTTATAAGCTATCTATGATTGCTGGTGTTAACAAAGACCTCTTGAATTTCAAACCTGTGTCGACCCTTACAAATAGAAGTCTTTGAAGACATGTTCTCACTCTCCTAAGCTTCAGTAAGACGATTTCACATCTTTCGCATGATTAGAAAGTAGTACATTGAGATCGGTTTTGTGTAGCACGGTAAATTCTTTGTGTACCGAGATTTGAACGTGGGCTAGGATTCTAGGAGTCAAAAGAGGTTGGAAATCGTAACCAAAGCTACTTTATTAAAACGCCTATTATGGCTATCATCAAGGTGCCCCTCTTTGGGTATATAGATTTATTTTTTTATCCATAATAAAATTGAAGATTTTTGGAGTCCACTAGTGATTGTAATTGGTGTAAGTCAGAGCGGTGCAATCTTCTGCCAAGAATATATAGCAGCTGATGGGAGCAAGGGCAGGGGGAAGGAATTGACTCCCTTCTCATTTTTCTTCCTTTTTTTTTTAGATATTGTTTAGTTTGTTTCCATAAGAGTTCTTTAATATTATCTATAACTAATCGCAGACTCACGCGATGCATAAGAATAGATAATTATAGTTTACTTGTGGTGTAATATATAATTTGTTCTCTAAATTTTGTGGAAAATAATTTGTTCTCCCAAAAAATTAAACAATTTCCAAAATTATTTTTCATTTGTCTATCTCAAAAAATATATCATAATTTTATTATTGCAAGTTACATTTTTCTAATTTGTTTTTTGTGTACAACTAAACTGTTTGAGTTTCAAATATATTATTAAAAAATTTCATTCTCTTAAAAGAAATTATTATATTTATACTTTTTCTTATTGTAGTAGTTTCGAACTACTGATTGGGTTTTGTTTACTAATATAAACTAGCGTATGACCCGCGCAATGCGCGGAGTACATTTATTTATTATTCATGGGAAAATATGTAAAATCATAAAAATATTATGACGACTCCATAGATAATTAAAATTAAATAAACTGCTTTAAAAAATATGAAAAGGAAAAAAAGAAAAAGGAAAAAAACTTCCCATTATTTTTTAATTTTTTTTTTTAAATAATGAGAAACTCCCTTAAAATTGAAAGTGTGTTTATGCATTAAATATGGTCAAACGAAGAAAATACAAAAAACCTCAATTATACAAACTATGTTGTCACGATTATAGGATTCTTATTATAGCCATCCAAATTAAACTACATAGAGGACAACTAATTTCAAGAATACATACAAAACCGCACAAAAGATATTAGTTGGGGTAAGGGGGGAAAAAAACTCTTGAAAAAGTTAAATTGTAGAGTTTTATCAATACCAATCACTATACTGCTCCAAAAAAAACTAAAAGATGGTGGCACTAATTCAAAGTTACATTTGTGAAATCTCATAGAGAAATCTACTGCTACCTACTCTTTTCCCAAGTCATGTACATTAGTTGATGCTTTTTAGCACAATCCTTTTCCATAAATTTCTTGAAGCATAAGGATATTGACAATTTTTGCATTCTTCTAAACTTCACTAATGCATTTTCTTATTTGTCTATGGCTCTTTCTTGACTACTCTTCTACTCCTAATGAGGATAGAGAAGATGAAGGGAAAAAAAGACAACAAATACAAACGTACATGAGGCATTTTGAAGTAGAAGCCACACAATCAAACAGCCATGCCATCCTTCTCGAAAGGATAAAATGGAGGAAGTCATGGTGGCAAGAACTCCATATCAATGTGGCTCATGACTGAATCATGATTCTTCCTGGGTAGCGAAACTGTTGGTGTGCTTTTCACATCTACCTCTGTTCATTCTAAAACTATGGAATTACACTTGTTCTTCCATTGCCTTCAACATAACTATCTTTTGGTTTCACAACTCTCCCTCTTCGCACAGCTAAAGATATTCAAAAAGACAATTTTCATTTAGAACACAATATAAGAGAAGGAAATTTCTACAATTTTAAAAAATAAGAATGGACATTACATCATATTACATCCCTATTATTCTATACATAGCATCTTATAGAAATTTACCAACTTGAAAGCTCAGCAAAGATTATTATGGTTTTGACACAACCAATTAATGGTAACCACCCTTCACACACTATATACATCATTCATAGCAGGTTGACAATTTTCCTTGAGCATTAGTGTGTACATGACTAAATCTAAGAAAAGAGCAACAAATATAATGCACTTTAAAGAATATCAGACAATCTGACATATTATTGTCTTATAAATGCAAATAGGGTTAAAATTCAATTCAATAAACATAAATGATAATAATATAGTGTACGGGTGGGGCCAAGATTTTCTAGACCTAAGCAACTAATCAATTCTCTGCCATGGTTTGTAATGCGACCTTTACTCAGCAACAATTTGCAATTCGAACTTTGTGATAAATATTTGTTTTGTAAATGTTATTGATAAATTATTATGGTTCTTTATTGTTATCTTTTTGCTCAACTTTCAAGTGTATTGGTAAGAAACGATGCTTGTGCTTTCTGCACATGAGTGTGTTTACAATAACGAAGGGGTGAAATCCAATTCAGAGACAGAAGGGTCTTGTTTATCATAGGGGAAGTTGAAGTTGTGCAATATATACATACACACACACACACACACACACACACCAAGAAACTATCAAACAGTGTTAAAATTTTGAAACAATATAATTTATCAGTTTTTAATTGTGAATGTGGCATATTTTTAGATGGGCTTTTTTTCTTATTCGCTAACTTGTGCAATGCACAGAAAACTTTTAAATTGTATTTTAACATGTTAAGTTTAAATATTTCTCTAAATTTAAACCATTTGAAAACTAAATTGGCTCTAATATAAGATGAAAATTGTAGTTTAAACATTTCTCATAAATGTTTAAACTACAAATATATATAAGATCCTTATATATGAGAAAAAAATAAAATTCTATAAATAAAATTTTATATATACGATCCTTATAAGTGAGAACAAACAAATATTATAAAGCAAAATATTACAGTCATCATAATGTGCTATACATTTGGTTTAATAAGTATTACAAAAAAAATTAGTCATTCTTATATCTTGAAGCTTTATCAATGCTTTTCAAGAATCTATTTCCTCCTATTCTTAGGTTCCTCTTTCCTCAACTTCTCAAGCTACTCAACTCTTCACCAAGTTTTTTATAAGCATTTGATATCTTAATCTAAAACACAAATAGTCCAGTTTCAGATTCTTCCCAGAAATAAATTGCCAATAATGACGCAGCAAAAAAACAAATAGAGACTAAGGTAGAAAACTAATAAAGACTTATCACTACTACGGTGCTACCCTTGAATTGATGAACACGGGCATCTAATACAACAAAACTACTCAAAACTGACAAAGCCCATGGAAGAAATGACTTTCCCAAGGAAACAATGACTTAAACAGAATGAAACCCACTTAGGATCCACTTCACAATCATCTAATGAAAGATGATGAAAATAAATTTTAAAAACAAAGTCTTATCAATCAGCAACACTGACTAAAAAAAATAAAAGTGTGTGTGATTAACACAAATCTTATTATAATCCCAGAGAAAACTTAAAAATTTGCATATAAATCTGTAAGTTTCTCAGCCTTAAAAAATTTCAAACTAAATCCATGCAATAAAAGATCTCAACCACAAATGAAAAGGAAATTGCGTCAACAAAAAGAGGAACAAAATTTTTCAGGTTAACTAAAGGAGATTGCAAAATTATGTTTGTGTTTGCCTTGAGAGAGAGAAAAAAACTTACAGGTTGGACGAGGGGAGGCAGAAACAGATGAGTGAGAGGAATAGGGGCAGAGCGTGCGTCTAAAAGAGGGAGAGGGGTAGAGCATCTGGCTGAGTTTTTGGGGGACTCGGGCTGAGTTTATTTTAAAGTAAGGGGCAGAGCATCTGGCTGAGTTTATTTCTCTCAAACTAAAATTCTCACCCTAAACTCAAATGAAAACAATTAAAGATTTTAGAATCTTTACCTGCTTCTCCTATGATATAACCATAGCCCTCAAAACAACTTGGGTGCAAGTCACAACTAACTTGGTTGGGATTTCAAATGGTGTTGTTCGGTAAGTTTCAATTTTAAGTATTAAGTTTCAATTTTGAGTGAGACTTTTTGTCAAACACGTGGAGTACATATTCTAAATGGGAACGAAAAGAATGTTTATAGCATCAATACACCCAAAAAATGCATGTAAATTAAGCACACTACAATTGAACATTGATAGAAGTGCAGGAAAAAACTTCAAAATAATCCATAATGAAATCTAAGAAACATTACTTAAGGCAATCCCTTGTATATTTTCCCTGTATAGCAGCAACTTTAAAGAAATCAGGAAGGTGGACACATATTTTGTATTTGGTTGTAACCCATGACTTAAATGAAAGAAATTTATGTAACAATGATCATAGAGTTAGATATGACTGAAGCTAAATTCTTTACAACTTTGATCTTTCACAACAATAAACAACAGGGTATCTAATAGTTATAAAAGATGTTGTCTCTATAGAGAATCATCCGGAATGTCACTGTTATACACACACAAACTGCTATTTAGCAATCCCTTTGCTAAAGTTTAAAGGATCAAATCTAGGCAAAGTAGAAAGCAGGCATTGAATCTTAGATTTTTTTTTTTTTTTTTTAACAAATAGTAAGGATTTATTAACTGAGAACCAGCGTAAAAAACCTATCAAGCACTATAACTGAAATTTCAAAAACCCTGACTTTTAAACTAAACGAATTTAATTTGGAGAATGACCAGAGAGTACCAAATTTGTCAAAAATAATTCATATTTCATACCTATAGATCTAAGAAAGAAAGGAAAAAGAAAATTACTGGTGGTAGTTCTCACTCTATCGCTATATGGTCTTATGGTGTTGATGGTCCATAGATTTTTCTTCTATGGCAAGGCTGCAGATGGTGTAGGACTCAATCATTTTGTGTTTTAAAAACCCGAAACAAAAACAAATCAAATCTGAACCTATCCAACAGGAAAACTGAATCAAAAGTAACATTTCATACCCAAATCAATATTTTTAGTGATCTCCATAATCTAAAAACACAAACAAAAAACAAAACAAAAACAAATATCTAAAATTGAGAAAACAATCATTTTGATAGAAATTCCAAAAACCCAAAACAAAAATGAATCAAATCTAAACCTACCCAACAAAAACACTCAATTAAAAGTAACGTTTTATACCCAAACCTACAAAATTGGGAAAAAAAAGTGCTGTTGTTGATGTCAGTTCCGGGGATCTGGAGGTCTAAATCTGTCAAGGGAACGGACAGTGTATGGTTCAGACGAAAGCTTTTTTTATAATAAAAAAAATTATTTTATGAGGTTTATTTTTTATGGTGATGACAAAACTTGTGATGGCACCCCTCTCTGAATCCATGGTGCATTAACTTAACAGTCTAACGATTATTGTTCCTCTACTTCCAAAAAAAATCACCAATTGGTCGATCTCTCTGCACCCTATGTCTAACTGACTCTCTCTCTACCGTTCTCGTAATTTTGGCCTCTAAATCTTGATTTTCCAAAGCCAATTATAAATACCCTAAAATTAAACCAAAATCAAACCCAAAATTAATTGAATCCAAATACTCTCAAAAGTTTTTAGTATACTAAGAAACTAAATTGAATCAAAAAAATCAAATCAAAACCTAATGTAACCCAAATACCTAAATACAAATCAAACTAATTCAAATTTCATACCCAGATTTAAAAAAAAAATCTTACCAATGGTAATTCTCTCTCTATGTAAGGTTGAAATTTATCAACCATTTTGTTAGCTTTATTCCGTGCTAATTTGCTTGTATTTCAGCACTTAGAAACCCTGTGTTTAGGTGGGAATCATGTAGGGTAGTGTGTGAGAGAATGTGAAGAAATGCTCATGTCTGTGCAGCAAAATAGGGACTCGTGACTGGATCTCGCTGGTATCTCGCGACTGGCAAGCCGCCAGATGTTGCACACGAGTGAAGCATGCAGAGAAGAATTCACGACTAGCAAGCCGCCAGAAGCTGAACCACCGTGCCAGCTGTCACACTACAGGATAAAAATTCCAGTCTGGCCGTTCAGTTAGTTCGCAGCTTGAACTCGTGACTCAGTCAAGCCGCGAGGCCAAGCTGCCAGCCAGCTCTGTTTTGGAAAAATTGACTCTTCGCATTCCTTTCTCACCCCAGTATAAATACCCCTTATACCCACGAAATGTAGAGAGCTTCCAGAGAGAATTTTGAGAGAGAAACCCTAGAGAAAAACAAGATTGACTCATCCACAATCTTTACCTTGTGACTCTTTAAATTCCTTTACTCTCACCCTCTCCATTGTCAGATCCTTGAGAGGTTCATTATCCAAAACCTTTTCTCACCTTACCCATATCTGTGAGATGGTTATTTGGTGCTTTGGGAAGCAGTTAGAAAGTAACCAATTTCATATTGGTAGATGCTAAGGTCTAGTAGCGGAATCCGGTAAGCTAAAGAAGACAAAGGTTCGGCATAACCTCGTTAGAGCAAGAAGCTTGAAGGGCTTAAGTACACTAGGTAGATTAGGCTTGGAGGGTCTATTGCTGTCCTTGTATCCCAACTACATTCTTTAGTGGATTATTTGACCGCTTAGAGGGCGGCGGAGAGGTTTTACGCCGAGGGTTTCAGTTTCCTCTTTCATAACACATCGTTGTGTTGTCCTTGTGTTTGCCTTGTGTTTGCATCTCTCTTCCCTTAATCTTTGTCATTTTATTTCTGCTATGGATGTGATTTTATTTGGCTTAGATTGTTTATCAATTCTGTTTTAAGATTTTGTTCATTTTCTGCACGTACATCGTTTGATATAAAGCTTAAATTGGTAACTTGTAATTTAGGGGTCTAAACGTTCATAGTGTTTTATACGCTATTTGAATTTTCAATTGGTATCAGAGCGGGTGCACTTGCTGTGGTTTAATTACCTTAGTGCGATCCTTGACCCCTTATTGAAATGGACCGGTCTCAATCTTTAAATGCATCACCATATTTTGATGGTAGCAACTATGCTTTTTGGAAAGTCCAGATGAAAGCATTTTTATGTTCTATTGATGAAAGTGTGTGGGATGCTGTTGATATTGGATGGGATAGGCCGGAGGCCAAAAAATCCACTTGGGATAAAGCAGCCCTTGTTGCATCTAACGCTAATAGTAAAGCTTTGAATGCAATTTTTTGTGATGTGTCTCCAAATGAGTTTCACAGGATATCTCATGTCTCAGTTGCTAAGGAGGCATGGCAAATATTAGAAACCACGTATGAAGGAACTAAGAAAGTAAAAGACACTAAGTTGCAGATGCTGACCACTCGCTTTGAGGAGCTCAAAATGAGTGAAGACAAGTCCTTTGACTCTTTCTATAGCAAGCTGAATGAAGTTGTCATCGGCAAGTGCAACTTGGGTGAGAAATCGGAGGACTCAAAGATTGTAAAGAAAATCCTTCGATCATTGCCGGAGAGCTTCCATGCAAAAGTTACTGCAATTGAAGAGAGCAAAGACTTGGATAATATCAAAGTTCAAGAACTAATTGGTTCACTTCAAACTTATGAGCTGTCTTTGCCATCATAAAGGAAGAGCAAATCTCTTGCTCTTAAGACAATTAATGAGAAAGCGGAAGCTCACGATTCATCGGATGAAGATCAAGCCGATAAAGATGTAGGATATCTTGTGAAGAATTTTTGAAAGTTCTTGAAGTTCAAGAAGAATGGAAAATTTGTTGAGAAAAGAAAATTCCCAAGTCTCAGAAATGAGAAAATGGACTTTAAGAAGAAAGATGGGAAGGAGTCTCAATCCTCTCAAGGAATCACATGTTTTAAGTGCAATAGACATGGACATATCAAGAAAGAATGTCCCAATTATTTGAAAATAAAGGGTAAGGCTTATGCCACAACTCTTAGTGATTTGGATGTATCCAACTCTGATTCTGAGGAAAGCTGTGACGGAGAAGGGAATTACTCCGCTTTTATGACTATTGCTCATGTTGAATCTTCGAAGGACTTGAATTTGCTTGTGCAAGAACTTGGAAAGTATAGTGATGAGGAATCAATGGGAATTGTTGAAGAATCAGATAGTGAAGAAGATGAGTGTACAGAAGGTCTTCAAGAGAACTACAACTCACTTCTTGAGAATCTGGAGAATATACACGTGTGGCCAAGGTAGCCGTGAAAAAGATGAAGAAAGCTAAAGAGGACTATAGAAGTCTTCTAGTGCGATATAAGGAGGCTAAGTGTGAGATAGAAAAGCTGAATGGAGAACTGTCAGAAGCTTATGCAAAGGTGAGATTCCTTAAGCTTGAGGTGATTCAAGCAAATGCCAAGATAGAAAGAGTCTCTTCAAAGAAGCTAGATGATGTAATCTCCTCACAAAAACACTTCTCAAACAAATCAGGCTTGGGATATACCGGAGAAAGTAGTTCTGCTGTCAAAATCTCCAAGGACATGAAGTTTGTAAAGGCAAAGAAACCGATGATGGAAACTCCATTTTTTGAGAAAGTGAAGCCAGAGAAGAACAAGAATGTGGCTGATCAACAGGTGTTGAATAAGCCCCGTAACCACTCAGAGATCAGACCTGAAGATAGAAGGAAATCACTCCCAAAATCACAAAGAGGTCCAAGAAAGAACCATTTTTGCCATCATTGTGGACTTCAAGGCCACACCAGACCAAACTGTCATAAGTTGAGAGCATTGAATAATGCAAGTAATCAAAGGCCAAGAGGACCAAGAAATGACAAGAAGACTTGGACTGTTAAGCAACCAAGAGGTAGAGATGGTGATTCCAGGATGACTGATATGATGAAGATGATTGGTGCATTCACCACGTGCTTGTAAAGCTTCATAAGAAGATTTGAAAACTCTAACACTTGTACCCAATCCTATAGGGATATCACCCCAAACGCACATGACGTGTGGGTGAAAAAGGGTACTCATGCATAATCATTACAACATGTCCATGCATTAATACTTCCTATGTTTTGTGACTATGCTTGGTTGTATAATTTGTGCTTGTTTTAAGTTAAAAAATTGTTTGTTTGATTGTTTATGCTTTATATGCTTTTTACATTGTTGTTTTTTATTAATCTTTTCTTACTTTTGTGTCAAAAATCCAAAAACACATAAAAAGTAGAAAATCCAAAATGTTTTATCAACTTTGATGAGTTTTGTCTTAAACTTGTTTTGGTCTGTACCTTTGTGCAAATGGCTTTGTGCATCTAAGAGCATAGCTTATTTTATATGCACTCATATCATTGTGGGAGAAATCTTGAAATCAATGTGATTGTTGTAAATCGATCTTCAAACTTATCATGAATGATTAGTCAATGGTTTTGTCGATCTTGAGACATGTATAGACTTGTGTCTATATATCTTCCCACTCTTTATTTTACTGTTTTTGCTTAATGAGCTCAACAAATGTAAATCTCCAAAATGAAAAGAGATAATGAGCTGCAAAAGCCTGTCGCACATACAAGTATTTGACTAGGAAAAAGGGAAAGCGACTCAAAATATAATGTATGATGCCCCAAAAGCCGAAGGCTAACTCATCAATTTGAAGTATCAAAATTTTCAGGCATTGATCTCCAAAATGAGATGTCATGATTCAAAAAGATCATATGAAATGTTGAAAATGGACCCAAATGAAAAGCTTCAATGTTATGTTATCAAGTTTTTATGGGAGGTCATATATGCATATTTCTATAAGTGAGATGGGTCACATTATCTAGTACTAATTGTGTATACCTTGGTTGAATTGATCATTGAAACTTCACATTAGACTAAGGTCTATCTCATTGATGATATCCACACACACATCACACTTGTCTATGTTCATTGTATGCCTTATTCATTCGTGTGATTGTACTTGATAAAACATGTTTCACATGCTCAATTTTTGTTGATCAACCTCAAAAAGATTTTTGAGTGTTTTTAGTTGTTTTTGGAAAGTCTTTTGTTTTAGCAAAAATGTCAAAAATTTTCAAAAACTGATGTGTTTGGCGACTCAGTCGCGGGTCAATCCAGTCTCATGCCCCAGTCGCGATCTTTATACAGTATGTTTTCGCGTCTCACTAGCGAGTCAATGCCCCAGTCGCGAAAAGTACTTAGAAAAACTTTTCAAAGTCTGGGTTTTAATGTTTCTCGCGACTTGATGTGGCGACTTTCTTGCGAGTGGAGGCTCAGTCGCGAGAATTGCACAGAAAGTTTCGTGGCTCAGCTCGTGTTTATCTCGCGACTTGAACTTCCAGTCGCGAAAACAATTAGAAAATTTTTCAAATTTTTTTTTGAAGTGTTCTGGCAGCTAGACCTGGCGACTTGTACGCAACTTGACTCAGTTGCGAAAATCGCGTGTTTTGCGCTTTTAAGGTCAGTTTTTAAAAAACTTTTTAGTTTTTCCCTCTAATAATTGTGACTGTTCATTGCCTTGCCCGTGTTCTCCTCTCTCAAACTCACCGTGTTCTTCACAAAATGATCACTATTCTTCATCATTTCATCTTCAATCTTCAAGAAAAAGGTATGGGTTTTCTTATTTTCTTCACATTACTCTTGGGTACAGCCTTTATTTCTTGGATTTGTGAGTTAGTGTTTGGTTTTTGTATTCTATGTGATTCAACCATAGTTTGGGTCATTTTATTGAATTTGTTTGAATTGGTTTTGTTGGTTTTTCTAATCTAATGCTTGATATGCTTTCTCTCATGCTTGTTTCTCTTTATTGAGTACTTGTGCAGATTTGACCTTAGTTGTGCATATCATACCCATTGTGAAATGTCTTGTTGACATGTGCTTGAGTTTTTGAGGTTTTGGTGAGTTGGTATGGCTATGTGTTGTGTCTGGCTAAACAAAATTGCCTATTGCACATCTACATTTATGTCTAGCTTTGTGACCTAGGATTGTTTCTGTCATGATTGTGTACAATGTCACTTTGAAGCTTGAATTTATTACTAGTGATATATCCATACCGTGTTCTACTATAGTATGTTATATCTTGATATGATTCTTCCTAAACCATGTGTGGTCAGAATCTCTGGTACAAAATTCTGTTTCTTATAGTACTATTAATCTGTTACCGATGTTTTATTGTTCTATCTATTGTGCTCTGTTTTTGTAGATGTTACTGTCATGATCTTGCAGATGACTCCAACAAAGAAAAAATCTACTGCCAAAAGAAGTGACAGAAGAATGAAGATGGACAATGCAAAGTTCAGGTCTCCTCAAGACTTTGAGAGATACACCTAGTATTACATGAAAGCACCCATCATTCAAGAGAGGCTTGTAGACTTGGTGGATTTGAAGGACACTTTCATTCCAAGTTGTTTTGAGGGAAGAAATTGGGAGAAACTATTGAGTGACCTGTCTGGGGTATGTGAACCTCTAATCAGGGAATTTTATGCTAATTCTATATTGAGAGAGCATGAGATCAACTGCTGGATAAGGGGAAAGGAATTCACCATAGATGTAGATGACATCGATGAAGTGTTGGGCTTTGACGGCTTAGATGACCATGATTTCACACACTATAAGGATAAGATGTTGTCCTTAAAAATCGTTCAGTCACATATTGGGGGAGTTCAAGAGAGAAGATGTCTCAACACCAATGCTTTTCCAGCAGATATGAGATGCCTCACTGTGATAATGATGTTCAACCTATACCCAGCGAAGAAGATGACCACAATCAACAATGCTAGAGCCATCTTCCTTATGGAGCTCAAGCAGAAAACCTACATAGACATCGGTGCTCACATTTTCTATACCATTGTTGATGAGACAAGAACAACATCCAGGGCCAAGCTGATTTTCCCCAATCTTCTTATGAGGATTTTTAGACGGTTAACCCTTACCAAGTAAAATCCCAACATGAGAAGGATCCCGTAATATAGGCACATTTATGATGATCTTCCCCGTAAGGAAACTCCTTCCTACGCAAGAAACAGAGGTTGGTTTCACACTACTATAAAAACCCAAAGCCTTCGAAAAACAAGGTATGCATAATTCATCCCAGCTCTGGCACTCTAAAGTTGTGAAAATTTCTCTAACTTAATTTTCGAAGGGTCTTTGGCCGGTACCACACCTTTACTCTCCTAAGGTTTTTCTTATTCTGTGTTGTGCAGGTATTGTCTTGAACACGTGAGGATTTTGCAACTAACTAACGATTTTCGGCATCATTAGTTAGCGCCATCTGTAGGGATCACGGAGATAAGCCCTGCTTACTGCTTCCCGGACAGAAAGTTGCATGGTACTTACTCGTTCAATGGCAACAACCACTAATAATCAGGATAACAAATCATGCACCACTGTCCTAGAGAGACAGGTTCAAACCCTTGCAGCAGTAGTGGAACGCCTCACCAAGCAAAATCACGACCTAGAGGAACACCTATGCCAGAAGAACGCAGAGCTTAATACCCAGGAGGAGGACCAAGAAGGAACCAACACTGAAAGAATAAACCAGGAAGGGCTGAAAGGCAGCAATGCCCCAAGTAGACAAGAGCGGCAGGATACAAGTCATCCATCCGCCATAGATACGGCTCCGCCTCACATAGTCGTGGAGATGCAGATGATGAAGGATGGACTTCATGATGAACGCTCTCAGAGGACGGGTGTCTAGCGACCTCAATGACTTGGTCTATCAAACTGATTCACCATTCACCACATCCGTCACGTCATTTCCCCTTCCACCAAAGTTTTGTATGCCTCAGGTGGAAAGCTACGACAGATCTAAAGACCCCCTAAATCACCTGGAGTCCTTTAAGACTCTGATGCACCTGTAATGAGTGGTAGACGAGATTATGTGCAGGGCCTTCCCCGCAATGCTAAAGGGCCCCGCAAGAATTTAGTTCAGCAAGTTGGTGCCCAATTCCATTGGTACCTTTAAGGAGCTGAGCGCCCAGTTTGCCTTACACTTTATCGGGGGGCACAGGTATAAGAAGTCAACTGCATACCTAATAAGCATTAAGCAATGGAAGGAGGAGACACTGTGGTCTTACATAGCCCGCTCTAATAAGGAGGCGGTCTTAATCGATGAAGCTGACGACAAAATACTCGTAGCCGCATTCACAAATGGACTGGGAAAAGGTAAGTTTCTATTCTCCTTGTATAAGAATGACCAGAAAACCATGTTGGATGTGCTCTACAGGGGTACTAAGTACATGAACGCGGAATACGTACTGCTAGCCCGCAAGGAGAAACCTAAAAAGAGAGAGAGAGAGAGAGAGAGAGACAGGAGGAAGCACGATAGGACATGAGGCAAAAGATGGCCAGGACGGGAGATAGAAGGGAAGACAAACGCTCCAAGCCCCCCACCGGAAGATTCGCAAGCTTCAACCCTCTAAACACTCCGATTGATCAAGTCCTGATGCAAATCAAAGACGAATGAGCCCTGACATTCCCTGGCAAGTTGAAGGGAGACCCTAGCAAGAGGTCTAAAGACAAGTATTGCCGTTTCCAACGCGATCACGGCCACGATACGTTCGAGTGCTATGACTTAAAGCAGCAGATAGAAGATCTTATCAGGCAAAGGAATTTGCAAAGGTTCATCAGTAAGGAAGGGACGGAACAGCCCCAATGACAGCTTGCCCGAAAAGAAAACAAGCGCCCTAGGCCACCCTTAGGAGACATAAGGATGATTATAGGGGGAAATGCTGCTTCCAGTTCTTCCAAGAAAGCACACAAGACCTACCTACGGATGGTTCAAAACGTCCAGCTAACGGGGTACGTCCCTAAGATGGCACGAATCAACAACCCTGTAATTGGGTTCCCGAAGGAAGATGCCCGATCTTCATCACCCACACGATGATGCACTTGTAGTAAACATACGTGTAGGAGATTACAACACACACCGAGTCCTTGTGAACAACGGGAGCTCTGCCGATATCCTATACTATCCGGCATTTCAGCAGATGAGGGTAGGGAGAGAATGTTTGATTCCAACCAACGCACCACTCGTAGGATTCAGAGGAGCAAGGGTGCATCCCCTAAGAGCAGTCACCCTACTAGTAATAGTCAGTGATTACCCTCAGCAGATCACCAAGGATGTCACATTCCTAGTTGTGGATTGTTCATTTGCGTACAATGCCATATTGGCTCACCCTACTTTAAATTCGTGGAAGGCCGTAACCTCAACCTACCATTTAATGATCAAGTTTCCCACTGAGTACGGAGTGGGAGACGTAAAGCGAGATCAAGAGGTGGCACGCGAATGTTACATTGCCATGTTGGAAATAGACAATCATTTGCAGACTATGTGTATAGAAGAATAGCGAACAGTAGCAGAACCGGTGGAAGGGTTGGAAGAAGTACTCCTTGATGATTCTAGGCCTGAACAAACAACGAAGGTAGGCACCTTAGCTAGCTAGTCAGTGCGTCAAACACTCACGAAGTTCCTAAGGGAAAACCAGGACGGGTTCACCAGGAGCCAAGAGAACATGTCGAAAATTGATCCGTCAATCATAGTCCACAAGTTGAATGTATCAACCTCTTTCTCTCCCATCCGGCAGAAGAAGTGAGTGTTCACACAGGAGAGGGAAAAATCCATAATTGAGGAAGTTCACAAAATACAAGAAGCAGACTTTATACGAAAAGTGTACTACCCTAACTGGCTGGTGAACGTGATGATGGTCAAGAAAGCCAACGGAAAGTGGAGGATATGCATAGATTTTACAGACCTAAACAGGGCTTGCCCCAAGGACAGCTATCCTCTCCTGCAGATTGACACCTTCGTAGACTCAACAGCAAGACACCAGCTGCTAAGCTTCATGGACGCATTCTCTGGTTACAGCCAGATCAAACTGAATGAGGCTAATCAGGAGAAGACTTCATTTGTCACTAGCTAGGGTCTCTTTTGCTACAAAGTGATGCCGTTCGAATTCAAGAACACGGGCGCCACGTACCAAAGGCTGATGATGAGAATCAACAAGCATTCAAGGATCCATTGCATGTTCCAGTTAGGCCTATTACTAGAGCAAGATCCAAGAAGATCAAAGAAGCACTTAATGGGCTGATTCAAGAAATTTGGGCTAATTCTAACGCAGGACATTCCAAGCTGGGCCCAAAGGAAGATAAAGGCATAGTAAATTTAATTCAAGCTATTGAGGGCTGATCTGGCTTAATTGGGCGTTATTTATGGCATGGATTAATGGCTGATTGACTTTCCAGCTCTATATCAATTAATAGATATTTTTCCTAATCTGGATCTTCTAATTTTGGACCAAATCTACCTTAATTTTAGGCTTTTATTATTGAGAACGTTTTTTAGCTATTTTCCTATTTTGGATCTGCTATTTTCAGACCAAATCAGCTTTTATTTAGGGTTTTATTATTTAGTACATTTTTTATATTTTCTACATTCAGTAATGCCTTATAAATAGCATGCACTCATTGTAATAGGGAGGAATAATTGAATAAAAATCTGAAAAAAAAAAAAAAAAAAAAAAAAAAAAAAAAAAAAGGTGAGGCTATGCTCTTCTCTTTGGTTTTTTAAGAACTGTGAACTTATCATGGATTCTTCTTTGTGGCGTTCAAACTTTATACCTTTGGTTCATGATTCAATTATAATCATTGGGTCAAAGTCTTTTACTTATACCTTTGATTCGCGTTTCACTTATAAACGTTGGGTCAGGGTTTCTATCAAATCTAAATTTTAGTTTTCTTGGGTAATATTTCAATATTGTGTGTTGGGTCTCAACGTGAGTCGATTAAGGTTCGCATCAGCTGATCAATAGAATGTTCGCACATCAAATTGGAAGGAATGTGCAAGTTTACGTGGATGACATGCTGGTAAAAAGCATACAGGAAGACGACCAAATGAGCGACCACAGAGAGACCTTCGACACCCTTCAGTCGTACAACATGAAACTAAATCCAAGCAAGTGTGCGTTCAGGGTAACGGCAGGAAAGTTCCTAGGGTTTATGGTATCCCAAAGGGGTATTGAGGTCAACCTGGAAAAGATACAGGCCATAATGGGGTTAGCTCTGCCAAAGACGGTCAAGGAGGTACGGAGCTTGAACGGTAAGGTAGCTACATTAAACAGGTTCATTTAAAGAGTAATGAATAAATGCATACCTTTCTTCCGCACATTGAAGAAGTCATTTGAATGGACGACCAAGTGCCAGCAAGCATTTAAAGACCTAAAGGCATATCTTTCTTCTCCGCCACTACTAAGCCCATCTAAGCCAGGGGAAGAATTGTTCCTATACCTAGCCATCTCCCCGATCGCTGTCAGCGAGGCTTGGTCAGAGAAGAGGATGGGATGCAAAAGCCCATATACTTCACAAGCCAAGCACTACAAGGAGCGGAAAAGAAGTACCCTCGATGGAAAAGCTCACTTTCGCGTTAGTAAATGCGGTGCGAAAGCTCAAATCATATTTCCAAGCACACACAATGGTCATCCTGACAGATAAGCCACTGCGAAAAGCAATGGGCAGGCCTAAAACTGCGGGACGGATGGCGTTATGGGCAGTCGAGTTAAGCGAATTCGACATACAGTACCGACCGCACACGGCTATAAAGGGGCAAGTAATCACTGACTTCATCGCAGAATTCACTCTCGTGGAAGGCCAGGGGGTAGAAGAGAGCCCACAGTGGAGCATCCACACAGACAGATCCTCTAACAGGCAAGCAGGTGGAGCTGGTGTGGTAATCCATAGCCTGAAAGGAAATAAGATCGAATGCATAGTTTGTCTTGATTTCCCTACAACCAATAACGAAGTAGAGTACGAAGCCTTGATAGCGGGGCTGGATCAAGCCAAGGCTGCATGAGCTAAAAATATGGTCATATATTGCGATTCCCAAGTAGTAACTAGTTAGATTAATGGTGACTATGAATGCAAGAACGAGTGGATGAAGAAGTACCTCGAGCAGGTGAAGGATCAGGTTAATAACCTCCAAGTGAAGTTTGTTCAAATACTAGGGGAGGAGAACGAACACACCGACCGACTTGCTAAAGCTGCTTCAGCGATGCACATGCTCATCCTCAGTCAGGTATTCCTTAGTTCAAATTTCACCAGTAATAGACGAAGTCAGTGTGCAGAAGATAGGTTCAGGGCACTATTGGATGACACCAATAGCCTCCTACCTGAAGAACAGCATGCTACCTAACAACAAAGAGGCCACAAGGAAATTAAAGGTTCAAGTAGCACGCTTCATTCTGATTAAAGGCATTCTATATAAGAGCAGCTTCTCCCGACCATACCTGAGGTGCCTCATCCTTGAGGAGGTAGACTATGTTATGAAAGAAGTCCATGAAGGAATTTGCGAAAACCACTCTTAATAACGGTCGCTGGTACACAAGCTAACCTGGGCGGGACACTACTAGCTTACAATGCAAAAGGATGCCCATGCGTACATTAAAGCTTGTGACAAGTATCAGAGATTTAGCAACCTCCTCAGGCAACTGACAAAGAATCTCACCCCAATGACGGCCCCATGGCCGTTCGCTCAGTTGGGATTGGATATCATGGGCCCCTTCCCTATAGCAGTTAGACAGTTGAAGTTCTTAATAGTTAATATTGACTGCTTCACCAAATGGGTAGAAGCAGAAGCCCAAGCCACTATCACAGAGAAGAATATGCGTAACTTCATATGGAAGAACATCATTTGCAGGTACGGTATACCTAGAGTGCTAGTCTCGGACAACGGAAAGCAGTTCGACAAAAACACATTCAGAAACTTTTACTCACAGCTAGGGAAAGAACCACTACTCATCGCCCACCCACCCTCAAGCCAATGGAGAAATTGAGGTCACGAACCAATCCTTGCTCAAAACCATCAAGACTCGGCTCTAGGGGGCAAAGGGTATATGGCCGGATGAACTACCAAGTATTTTATGGGCATACATGACGACGGCAAGAAGGCCTATAAGGGAGACACCATTACGACTAGCGTACAAAAATGAGGCGATCATCTCGGTTGAAGTTGGACATACAAGCTACAGAGTAAGGAACCATGACGAGGGCAAGAATGACAAAGCTATGTGCCCACAGCTTGATCTAGTGGACGAAGTCAGAATAACGGCTGAGCAAAGGTAAGCACGGTACCAGAACCTCGTGGCCAAACACTACAACTCCAAAGTCAGACACAGGGACTTCCAAGTTGGAGATCTTGTCTTAAGAAAGGTAACAGGCGCCACAAAGGACGCCTCCCAAGGAAAGCGAGGACCTAACTAGGAAAGTTCATACAGCATTGCATCGTGGCATAGGAAGGGAACATACCACTTGGAGACATTGGATGGGAAAAAGTTGCATCACCCACAGAGCACCTAAAGAAATACTACCAGTAGACAGCGATGCAGAAAACAACATTCCTCATTTCTAGTTTACTTTTAAGTTAATTTTTATCATTTAACAGTATTTTTGATCTCGAAAGGCAGTTTATTTTTTTTTTTTCTTTTTTACGAACAATATCTACACATGTTTTATCACATAATAAGAGGAGTTATTCAGAAATACCATGTGTATGCTATCTACATCCCTTCATTTAAGTCCCTACGAGGACAGATTCATTCTGAAAGGGTGATTTGAAAATTTATTAAGTCCATAAAGTAGACAGACTCAACCACACGTTGAAATAATAACACAAGTCCGTAAGAGGACGGGTTCATCCTAGAGGGTGATTTAAAAAATTTTCCATAAGCAGGAGGGGTTCAACCACACATTGAAATAAAATCACAAGTCCACAAAGTGGACGGACTCATCTTGAAAAAGATTATATTTACCAGGTCCATAAAGGGGACGGAATCATCCCAAAAATAGCTCAAATTTACCAAGTTCGCCGGACAGATTTATCTTCTAACCAGTCCGTAAAGTGGATGGGATCACCCTAATGAGATGACTTAAGCCCGTCAGGCTCACAAGGTGAACAAATTCAAATACATTTTCTTAAACCTACAAATTTGACGAATTCATCCTAACCAATGAGTTATATTCATATAACCATAAGCTGAACAGATTCATCTTTAGGAATAAAGACTAAAGTAGATGGATATTTTAAAGCAAATGATCAGTATATTACGAAAGCCCATAAAGGGAGATGTCTAGATACAAAAAGCAACGGATAAATTAAACATAAATATTGTTCTTAAAAAATAAAATAAAAAATTTACAATGTTAAGTTAGTTGAAAAAACTACTACTGGACGGAAAGGGTTTCTTCATCCTTCTCTTCCAAATTCTGCACGTCTTCAGGTTGACGAGTACCACCCTCGACAGATTGGATTTGGCCTTCAATGGGAGTAGTCTTTCCATCACCACAAGGATCGTCCGCAAGGGCGTCATCAACAAATAATTCATCAGTGCTCTCGAAGTGGACAGGCTGAGCTGGGGTCTGAGCCTAGGCATCAATGGAAACATGTGACAGGTCCAAGTCTGGAAAAGAAGCTTTGACTTGACGGAGGCAGTCGTCAAAGCCATCAGTGAAGGAGCCTCCAAGCTCTGCCAGGAGGGCATCGGAATCACGGTACTCCTGTATCGCGTCTTCCTTCGCCTGACAGAGCCCATCCTTGGCATCACAGATCTCCCTCTTTTTACCCTCAAGGACCTGCCTCAGCATCTCCATCTGCTTCTCTAGCTCACCTCGAGCTTACTCGAAGTAAGCAAGCTTCTTCTCCTAAACTGTCTTCCAAGTCTTTAACTTAGCAAGCTCATCCTCCGTCGACCTTGCCTTCACCCTGACACAGTCAAGTGCTGTCTCATGGTTTAGGCAACGGCCTATCAACCCTTTCATCATTAGCATCGCCTAGTGATAGGAAATTTAAACCCCGGTTGATAGAATTAACAAGTTTTAAATCTAAGTTGTTAATTAGATTTATTATGAATAAACCTTGTTAAAATAACCTAATATCAATATCATGTCAAAAATAAACGCAGCAAAAAAGTAAATAAGACACAAATGATTGTTAGGATTTGTGCCCTTAAATCCTATTATATGATATTATATATGACATTATGTATGACTTAATATTGTGATTAATAAAGTTGTTTTATTATTATCTAAAATAATGGTAACATGAATATTCGGACATTATCATATAGTCCATGAGATGCATAGTATGTGATTTATGTGAAAAGTCACAAAAGATATAAATCACAAGTTCTTTGTAAACTTAGAATTTTAGATCGTAGTCGGTGATGAAATTGGGCATTTCATCTGCAAAGACTATAACATATTAACTAAGATGATTTGTCTTAATCATGGAAGTGAAGACTTCTAGCTGATGTGTTGATATGTCTTAAGAGTTAAGACATATTGAACTAGACCGCTGTGAGATTTATTATTCTCCTAACGACTGTTAAATGAATAATAAATCTCACGACTTCTATTTGCATGAACTCTTAATCCTGAGAGAACAATAGACCTGATCATGAAGTGTAAGTTGCTTTGATATATCAGGAGTGAGGTCTAAAGTAACTGTCAAAATCTCAGTATGTTGGGCAGCCACATTTAGTGTTGATGGAATATATATTCTCAAGATGGAATTAATAATCTCTTAACGGAGATACAAAATATTCTCTTGAGATAAGTTTAATGGGTTTGTTATTTAGAATGTCAGACCTAACTACTTTAGTAATTAGTTACTAAAGTATATATTTATGAAATTAAATTTCATAAATATATGATGAATAACTTTAAGGATTAAACTAGGTACTCAAGGATTAAGATGTAGTAATTTACAAAGTAGCAATCTACTTTCAAGACTATGTATTACTACGAATATTTTATGAAGGGGTTGCATATACAATAAAGTCTTGGGATATAATTTATTAATAAGGCCTAGAGTGAAATTATATTTATATAGTGGTATTAAATATAATTAATGGTAACTTTGGACTTGTCAAGCGTTGACAGAAAAGCCCAAGGCCCATTGGAGCTAGTGTCTTATTTGTTTCCTTTTGTTCCCACTCCAAGCCATATACTAAAGCCCAATTGAAAAAGCCCGAAGGGCTAGCCCAATTAGATAATCATTTATTAAGGGAGAAACATACAGAATTTTTAATAGAGACATCTTCATGAAATGGTATGTATGTGAGTGTTGGACACTCTTTCATTCTCTCTAGAACAAACACATATAACTGATTGAGAGACCACACATCTTGGGCACAAGTGGAATTGGAGTGAAGATTAAAAGTGTTCACGAGTACTTCTGATCCTTGTTTTGAAATTCACTCACCAAGGTACACTCCCTTGATTCTATATTCTGAAACTTATAGTGCATGTTATCAATTGCGAATGAAGTAGATCCGTTTATTTTTCCGCTGCGTATGTTTTGTATGCGATACAAACATGTTTTTCCATCAATGATAACCCAGGAAAACCAATGAAACAAACTAGTTTCACAATAAAAAATTTAGGGGGAACCCTTCCCGAAAAGCAATCTACTATAATAAAGAGAAGTTTCAGATCTAGTACAAAACATTTGTCCCTAGGCTCTACGATCCCTGTAAATGAACTTACCGTAGAAACCTTCTATCGCTTCAAAACCTCTGAACTCTTCAATATATGAACGCCACCCTTTTGATGCATGGATCCCAGTACATGACTAACTCCTTTGCACGAATCCCAGTACATGACTCACTCACCAACTTAAAGAAGATTGTTGGCTGCAAAGCTCTTCACTTCATCAACAAAGAAGATCAAAAAGCACTTGGTTAATAAACCCTAAGGCGTAAAGACGCAGTAGCTTCTTTCAGAGAAAATAAGTCATCGGTCACCTATTGTATATATTCTCCTTGTATTCTCTTATGTGACGGCCTCTAAAATAAGTTTTATATATGTCTAGGGTTGTGAGAAAAGAAAACCTACACAAATACATAAGCATGGACCGAAAATCAGATCTAAAAATTTTGATTTCATAATTCTCGATAAATACCTCGATAAATAGTATCTTTCGAGCTTTAATGAATCAGTACTTCTTCACTTGTTTCTTGGGCAGATTTGCATGGCTTTAATACTAGACTTGAACTCTTGTTCCTTGAAGTACTAAACCTATCTTAGATCTACCCAAATACAAGTAAAGTGCATTTTGTCAAAGGGTTGGCCAATTACATAAAATATTGACATATGTTCGTAACATTAAATCACATATGTTCTAACAATCTCCCTCTTTGGTAATCCGTGATAAAACCACAACTAACAAATGAGATATGAGAGAAGTCATAAATTACTCAACTCATATTCATTTGTTGAATACAATAAAATCTATCATAACACAAACTCTTAAAAAATTTTGCAAGAAGAGAGTTTATGGCAAGTACTTTGACAACATATATTTCTGAAATACTTTAAACAAAACTCATCAAGGCATCTTAATGTGAAATAGAAATAATAGATTGCATACAAGAAATAAGAAAGATGTGTATAAAGATAGAAAAGAAACAACACATATAAAGGTAGGTGAAGAAGACATACATCATTGTATATATATATATATATATATATATATATATCAAAAACAAGCACAATGTTTGTAAATATGGTCACAAGACCAGTGTACAAAAAGAAGGAGGTAAGCACTCCCCCTAACAAGATGAAACACATCTCCCCCTTACAAAGGCATGTATTTCTCTCCTTTTTGTCATGATTGACAAAAGGTACACGAACTAGAAAGCTTCACCCAAGAAATATAAAGATGATAAAAAATGATCAAGGGGGTACAAAGAATCCATATAAATGCATGAATGTAATGAAATAAGATGCTGTGGATGACAAGATAAGGGAAATATGCAAAACATATGAAAAACAACGCATGCAGGAAGATCTTGATGGATCGAGAGGTGTCGAGCAGCTATCGAGCAGACCTCGATGGATCGAACAGCTATCGAGAAGCATCAAGGAGACAGAAACTTTCTCGATAGAACGAGAAGCTGTCGAGAGTGCGATAAAGAGAAGCTGAAAAGCTTGATAGATAAGCCAGGTGTCAAAAGGTGTTGAGGAGTTGTCAAGATTGTTTAAAAATAGTTTTTCAAAAAGAAAAAAACACAGACATGAATGCAATCAAATATGCAACTCAACCAAGGATCCAATCAACACTATAAATTCTCAAAAACATCTCTCAACAAGAAAAATGTTAGGCACATAGATCCCAAAACACACACACACACACACACACACTAAACAAGTCTAATTTTATATTTTAAAAACAAGTTAAGACAGTTTAGTGAGCATACATTAACACATGTAAACCTGGTGAAAGCCAAATCACATTGTACCTACACATGTATCAAAAGTAGCAAAGAATATTACGAGTTGTGTGTGAAAAATATCGTAAGATTATATAAGTGTATACATGTTATGACGATTTAAGATATGGGAAAATCACTTTATCTCACATACGATCATAACTGTTTGATGGGGACTATCAACTTCAAGATACATCCTATAACTCCCACATCTCCTAGAATACACGCTTGCAATTATATATAAAGCATTTTGATCTTTTTGCTTTTATTTCTTTGCATTTTCTTTTTACTAAGCAAACCATGCATGGGCATATAAGAGATAGAAAAGAATTACCCAATTATGTTAAGCTTTCGACATTGAACTTTTGCTATGCCAAAGTGTTAGGTTCTAAAGATTAGGAACTAATGTATTTAGAACTTCAATTTGTATGTTAGCAAACCATGATCAAAACAATGTTGAGTCGTGTGTTAGACTTGCTCAAAGTATGGGTCTAATTGTAAAGTTGGAATCGAGTTTTTATGCAGAAGTACTGTTCACTTTCTGTATGACTCGATCGATCGAAAATTAGACTCGATCGATCGAAAATCGTGCAGAACGTTTTTCTGCAGAAAATTCCAACTCAGCCCAAGCCCGTTTTAATGTATAGGGTTTTATGTTTTGCCCTAAGTATAAAAGGGAAAACCCTAGCCACGTTTTCAGAGTTCTGTTTTGCTGTGTTTGTGAGTCTCTCCGTGAGATCTAGAGGTGTTTACCTTCACATACACTTAGGGTTTACAAACTTGAGATTTATGTCAAGAGTTGTGTAGATCGTTACAGTTGCAGAATCAAGAGAACACAAAGATATACAAGCAGGTGCGCTTGTGGATTTGCTGAAGAATTTCGGAAAGAAGGAGTCCGTGGATCTCGGAGCTATCATGGGGTCATGGTAGTAAGTTTCCTGCACTTGGGTAGCAATAAGATGTTAGTGGTCTAAGTCTATTTTGTAAACTTCAATTCTTTCATAGTGGATTCAATTTACCTTGAGGATAGCTAGGTCAAATCCTCCCCAGGTTTTTACCAGTGTGGTTTCCTGGGTCATCAGATCTTTGTGTTGTTTATTTTCCGCTGCTTTGTTATTTTTGCTTAATTGTGTTAACCTAGTTTTAATTAAATTACCTAAGTAAATCACTTGGCTAATTCTCTAGGTTAATCTGTTGGGTTTAAGGGGTCTAAACGAACTGACAAGTGGTATCAGAGCGGGTAGCTTTTTGTTTGATCCTTTGATCTTTGAGCTGATCTTTGACCCATGTTGTCATGGAACACGGACACTCTCTTGTTGTTCCACCTCACTTTGATGGAAACAACTATGCATATTGGAAAGTAAGGATAAAAGCTTTCCTGAAATCCATTGATGAGAGAGTTTGGAATTCCGTTGAATACGGATGGGAGAAGCCCACTACTCCTGTGAGTGAGTGGCAAACTTCTCAAAAGGAGGCAGCCGCTTTTAATAGCAAAGCTATGAATGCTATTTTTAATACTGTTTCCATGGAGGAATTTAAGAGAATCTCTAATGTTGAGGTTGCTCATACTGCTTGGAAAATCCTCCAGACTGTGCATGAAGGCACGAAGGCAGTTAAAATTAATAAGTTACAGCAATTAACTTCTAGATTTGAAAGCATAAGAATGAATGATGATGAATCTTTTGATGAATTCTATGCTAAATTGAATGATATTGTTAATTCTGCTTATAATTTGGGTGAAATCTATGATCAACCTAAAATTGTTAGGAAGATTCTTAGATCCTTGACTGAAGATTTTAGACCCAAAGTGACTGCCATCACTGAGAGCAAGGATGTGGACTCCATCCCTGTGGATGAACTTGTAGGATCTCTTCAGTCCTATGAGTTAGACCTCCCCAAGACTAACAAATCCAAATCAATGGCTCTTAAGTCTGTTGATGATGGTGGGTTTGATGATGATCTCTCTGCTACAGAGATTGCCTATCTTGCCAAGAACTTTAGAAACTTTCTGAGGAATAATAACAGAAGGGCAAGAGGCAAGAACACTGTTGAACCTAAAAATTTTAGGAAGAATGAACCCACTAAGGTTAATAACTTTGAAAAACCTAAGGAAAAAGTAGGTCAATCTTCTAATAATTCTTTGGGACAACAATGTTATGGTTGTCAAGGGTATGGTCATTTAAAGTCTGAATGTCCTACTTATTTGAGGTCTAAGGGTAAGGCTATGGCTGTAACCCTTAGTGATGACGAAGTTTCCGACAATGAATCCGCTAGTGATGAGGATGGAAACTTCATTGCTTTCACTGCTACCACTGTAGTCAATGAAAGCATATCTGTTGAAGAGAACCCTTCTGATGGGGAACTCTCTGAGGATGCAGATTTACAGGAAGCCTACAATAAACTTTGCAAAGTTGCTGCAAAGGATGCCATGAATGTTGAGTTAGGCTTGAAGAAAATTGCATCTTTGGAACTTGAAAAGAAAAATTTACTTGTTAAATTGTTTGATGCAAATGAGCTTTTGAATAATGTGAAAACTGAGAACATGCTCTTACTTGATAAAGTTAAATGTTTGGAACTTGATTTATCTGTTGCTAGAGAACAAACTAATAGGTCTGCAAGCTCCAAACTTGATCACATGTTAAGTATTCAAAAGTCTCCTTCTGATAAAACTGGTTTAGGTTATGAGGAAAATATTTCTGTGCTTGAACCTTCTTCCACTAAATTTGTTCCTTCTTCTGAACCTCCTAAGAGTGAGATTGTTAAACCCTCGGTGAGTGAACCTGTCAAACATGTTAATGTTACTCCACCTAGAAAGATTAGGGTTGATCTTCATGCTTCTCATTCTAGAGCTTCAACTTCTACTAAGGGCAAATTGCATGATAAGCTTGCATGGGTTTGTCATTTTTGTGGAAAACCTGGACACATACGTCCAAATTGTTTTAAGTTGCAAGCTGCGAAGCGAGCAAATAAAACTAAAGTACCTGTGCCTCAAGCACATGATCCTATGGTACTTATTGGTGAATTGGTAAAGGCGTTAAACCTTTATTCCAATCCTGGAGTTGCTCAGAATTCTAATGTGAATCATAACTCCAATGCAAGAGTTGCATCTAAGAAGTCTTGGATGCAAAAGGCTCAATCTAATTGAGTCTGTCTGACATGGTCCTTGTGCTTCATTGCTCAATTTTTTTGTGACCTTTGTTTCTAGGATTTGCATTGCATTACATTCATGCATTTCATTCTAGGTTGTTTGTTTCTCTGTTTAAAAAAAAATATATTTTTTTTGCAAATTGTGTTTTGCTATTTTTCTTTGAATTTGAAAACAAGGTTGGTCAATCAAAATTACATGTCATAAGTATGTACCTTGTTTAGCTTTGATGCACTTATTTCTATTGCACTTTACTAGCTAAAGTCTTGTTGTGCATGTTGTGTGGGACGATGCTATATTTGTTGATCACATGATCTTGATCTTGAAGTCTTATGTCTTTGATTGTTGGACTTGAACTTATTGAGAAAGGCATAAATAACCATCTCACCATTGTTTATTAGCCAATCATGAACACCTTAGTGTATATCGTAAGATTTTGTGCTCGAGAAAGTGTAGCACATGCACAAAAAGAACATAAGGTGTAGCCTCTAATTAAAATTGGTGTGTACATTATTGGGCTATAATAATCTCACAAATTCTAAATAAAATTGGTGTGTACATTATCCCGGCTTTTATTAAGTTTCTAATCAATAAATTTGAATAATGAGGCAAATCAAGAAACTTACATGATTGCAAGCTCTTATTCTAGGAGATGTGGGACTTATATGATGTAACTCTTTAAGTGATAGTCTCTTTCAAATTCATGTGATGGATTTTGTAGAAATTGTGATTGATCTCTATATGTATATCACCTCACATGTTTCTCAAACTTATGCTAGTTGCACACACTACACAAGCTATTCTTTGCTAGAATTGTGTACATGATATTGTGTGTGTTTTTGGCCTGACCAACCATGTTTGAGAATTTTGGGAATTTGATGCAAAACATGTTTGCTTGTTTGTTGTTTGTTTTTGGGTATATTGAGAGAAAATTATGCTTTGGGAAATCTGGGTTGAATATATGTGTTTTTGGAAAACATCTCATCTCATACTCATGCATTTGATTTTTAAAATATGTTGCTTTGAGGAGTTTTTGATCTAAAATGTTTGGTTTTTCAAAAATATGATTTTTCCAGAAAAACAGTCCTATGCCAGTCTTATCAGAACTAGGCTTTTGAGCACTCAATACCTCATCAAGCTTTGCACTAGTCATCCTTTCTATTTGAGTTCTAGCTTGACTAAGCTCAACCTCAAGATTCTTGACCTTCTTTTCTAATGAGGTATTCTCCATAATAAGAGTCTCAATTAACCTTGTAGTTTCATCTAGTTTGACTAACAGGTCGGCTTTTTCAATTTTAACCTCATTGAGCTCCTTTCGGCAAAGATGAGAAGCCTTTTCAGATTTTATGAATCCAGTGCATAGCTTATCATAGGCTTCCTAAAGGGTCATCTTCTTGAGTACTTCATCATCTGAAGAATTCTCACTGTCACTAACACTCTCCACAATCACCTTATCAGTTGTGGCAGCAAAAGCCATAAAGTGACCACATTCATCCACACACTCATCAAAAGAGTCATCCTCAGTATCACTCCAGGTAGCAACCAACCCTTAATCTTCTGACTTCATAGTCTTTTCCTTCATAAGGTAATTTGGACACTCTATCCTTATATGACCAAAACCTTTGCACTCATGGCATTGGATGAGGAGTTTCTCATTCTTGCCCTTCCTTGAGGGTTTAGATTTCCAAGGAGGTTTGCCCTTATCCTTTTTTCTAAATTGAAGAAGCTTGATAATCTCATCAGTTATGAAGGTTAGATCTTCATCTTCACTTTCATCTTCATCTTCGGAGTCCTCAATCTCTTCCTCTATACCCTTAAGAGCCAAGTTTTTACTATTTCCACCTTTTCCCATTGAGCCTAATCCCATCTCATAGGTTTGAAGGTTCCCTACAAGCTCAGTCAAGGGAATTTGATCAATGTCCTTGACTTCTTCAATGGCAGTGATCTTGGCATGGAATCTTTCAAGTAAGGACCTAAGGATTTTCCTAACAATTTTGGATTCCTCAATAGATTCTCTAAGATTGAAAGCAGAATTCACAATATCCTTTAGTTTTGCACAGAACTCATCAAAGGTCTCATCCTCCTCCATCTTTATTTCTTCAAAACTACTAGTCAATTTTTGAAGCTTCACTATCTTTACTGCCTTGGTACCATCATAGGTGGTCTCAAGAATGGTCTATGCTTCCTTGGCAACTTCTGTGGATGATATTCTCTTGAATTCCTCATTGGTCACCCCACAAAACAAGGCATTCAAGGCCCTACTGTTGAAATTTGCCGCTATGATTGTTGCTTCATCCCAATCCACCGGCGATTCCTTAGGCTTAATCTAGCCAACTTCAATAGCTTGCCATATCTATTCACCTAGAGCCTGAAAAAAACTTTCATACGAACTTTCTAGTACGCATAATTAGTGCCATCAAATAAAGAAGGAATCAAAAGAGATTTTCCACGATCCATGACAACAGGGGTTAAGGATCACACTCAGAAATTAATCCAATCAGAGTATACCCGCTCTGATACCACTTGATGGGAAATTTAGACCCCGGTTGATAGAATTAACAAGTTTTAAACTCAAGTTGTTAATTAAATTTATTATGAATAAACCTTGTTAAAACAACCCAATATCAATATCATGTCAAAAATAAATACAACTAAAAAGTAAATAAAACACGATATGATAACCTAAGAAAATCAATGAAACAAACTAGTTCCACAGTAAAAAACCTGGGGGGAAACCTTCTCGAAAAGCAATCTACTATAGTAAAGAGAATTTTCAGATCTAGTGCAAAACCTTTGTCCTTAGGCTCTACAATCCCTGTAGATGAACTTACAGTAGAAACCTTCTACCGCTTTAGAACCTCTGAACTCTTCAATATATGAACGCCACCCTTTTGATGCACGGATCCTAGTACGAGACTAACTCCTTTGCACAAATCTCAATACGTGACTCACTCATCAACTTGAAGAAGATTGTTGGCTGCAAAGTTCTTCACTTCATCAACAATGAAGATCAAAAAGCACTTGGTTATAAAACCCTAAGGCGCAAAGACGCAGTAGTTTCTTTCAGAGAAGATAAGGTATCGGTCACCTTTTGCATATGTTCTCCTTGTATTCTCTTATGTGACGGCCTCTAAAATAAGCCTTATATATGTCTAGGGTTATGAGAAAAGAAAACCTACACAAATACATAAGCATGGGCCGAAAATCAAATCTGAAAATTCTAATTTTGTAATTCTCGATAAATACCTCGATAGATAGTATCTGACGAGTCTCATTAAACCTCGATAGATAGCTATCTGTCGAGTTTTAATGAATCAGCACTTCTTCACTTGTTTCTTGGACAGATTTGCATGGCTTCAATATTAGACTTGAACTTTTGTTCCTTAAAGTACTAATCTCATCCTAGATCTACCCAAATACAAGTAAAGTGCGTTTTGTCAAAGGATTAGCTAATTACATAAAATATTGACATATGTTCTTAACATTGAATCACACATGTCCTAACACTGAGAAACAAAAGAGGGTTAGTAACAAGGCAAGTTGAAGGAAAGAAAAGGAGACGAACACAGTTACCTGCGTAATGCTAAAAAGACATGTCTCCCCCATAGCCTTGGTTGCGTGGTTGCTTAAGTCCTCATAGTCGTCAGCTTATGATGATGGGGGCATGACCCGTCATGAGTCCCTTGCCCCTCCCTTGGCCGAGCGGAGTTGCCGTCTTCTTAGGTTCAAACTTTAACCCAACCACTGATTCGGGCGCAACCTTGGGCTTTTTTGGAAGACAGTCAGTCTTCTCTAACGGTTGCCTTTTGGTGGACGGGTGGGTCAGATCCATCCCCTTAGGAAGTTGACTCCCCTCTTGTCTTTTTCTTGCAACAACTTGCTGCTTGATATAGGCCCTTCTCTTGCTTTCCTCCATTTCTGCACAAAGGTGGACGGATATAAGGAGCTAGATAATTTAAAAGCAAAGAAATCAACATATTGACAGACTTACGCGTGCAAACTTGACGGTCGTAGCGACGGGCAACTACTGTGGGTTCTGAGCCGTCACAATACCAGTAGAGAGTATCTATGGTAACTAACTTAGACCACGTCCTCTCTGACAACTTGGTTGTTGAAAGTCTTTTCCAAAAACTCCACTGTTCTAGTGTGACTTCTGGACGGTCTCGAGCTGCAATATGTGATGGTTAAAATAGCAAGTAAAGCTACAACAACAACAACAACAACAACAACAACAAAAAACTAATATAGATGAATGCATACCGGAAAAAGGCATAATACCCCAAGTTTTGTCGACGGTCTTAGTCACCAGGGTGACACATCCACTCACCACCTTGAATAAATAAAATAGCGACTCTTTTAGTTCCTATTAAAGTTGGGGGTGTCACTCACTAGCCTTAGCAACAGGCTCTTTGGCACAAAACTATACATGCCTTTAGACTGAGCGATTCTAGTAGGACGGTAACAATGGAAAAATTCTTCCACCGTCAACCTACACGCCCCGTTGGACATGGCCCCGTATAAGACCTCCACGCCTAGGAAGAACCTCCAGGCATTTAAGGAGATTTGGGTGACGGCCAGCCCTAAGTATTGAAGGAGGCAGTGGTGGAGAGCACTCCGTGGGAATCTGAGCCCTGCTTTCACCATTTGCTCATAGACTCCGACGCCTTCGACACCCTCATAATAGCACTTCTCTGACTTGTAGGGTAGACGGATGGGCATGTGAGAAGGTATCTGGTACTTTTCCCTAACTGTGTTGAAGTGTGCTTATTTGATGGAAGAAGTGAAGTGGTTGACTGTCCACAATGGAAACATAATAAATTCCCTAAGTCCATCAGGACCTATGATAGATTGGATTAGGGTTTCAGCACCATCTAGGCCATCAGCGATATCACCCTCTGACCTATCCGTGTCCAAATCCTTATCCCTTGTGGAAGGTGAGATGGCCGACAAATTCCTTTCGTCACTTATGGTGCCAGGGTCGTTCTGACCTGACAGGAACACTTCATCGTAGCCCCCCCCCCCCCGGCGGACACACGATTGTTCACTCAACGCACTAGACATCTGTCACCTACACGTGACGAGTAAACCCTAAGACACTGACAGTTTTACATAGACGACGGGTGTGCAAAATCTAAAAATAACAAGGGAATTTGACAGAAGGTGATAAAATGCTTACCAATTGAAGATGAGCAACTAGAGAAATGTAGATGATGGGCGCACCAGGTAGACGGTATGCTGGTTATTAAAAGGAGACGGTAGCACTCTAATTGTGAATTCGTTGCGGAAAGTAAGGAATTAGAGGTAAAGAAGCGGGTTTATATAGAAGGAACAGCACGGAAGACGAAGGGACGCTTTGTTCCAAGAGATTAACCACTGAAGAAACGCCACATGCCCTTACGACATTAATGACCCTAGGCTAGCCAATCAATCTGTGCGCTTCTCAAGAGACAATCAAACCGTCACTCCACGGGTCCGTTCGAAGAAGGTGACGAACCCATGGAGTGAGGGGGCAATTGAAGAGTACAAAATTTGGGATGACGGGTCCGTTTAAGTAGACTTGACAGTACTAGATTAGTGGGCTGTCGGAAATAAGGCAACAGAGAGGCATCGGATGGATGAGACACATGACTGATGGACTCTTCCCCAAAATAAATGAATGGTCCCTCGATATGGATGGATTCAAGTCACATGAATACAAGGTAAACGGATACCAAAGCCACGTGGCACCTACATGGTTTTGAGTGGGCTGGAAGGAATCCTAAATGGAAAAAACTTGCGTCCCACGGTTAACCCTCATCAAGTAAAATCTCAACATGAGAAGGATCCCGTAATATACGCACATTTATGATGATCTTCCCCGTAAGGAAAAACCTTCCTACGCAAGAAACGAAGGTCAATTCTAAACTACTATAAAACCCAAAACCCTCAAAAAAAGGTACACGCATAATTCACCCCAGCTCTGGCACTCTAGAGTTGTGAGAAGATCTCTAACTTAACCTTCGGAGAGTCTTTGGCCAATACTACATCGGTACTTTCTTGAGGTTTTTCTTGTTCTGTGTTGTGTAGGTGTTGTCTTGAACACGTGAGGATTGTGCAACTAATTGACGATTTTCGGCATCATCACATGCTATATAATGAAATAACATTATATTCTTGTAAACTATCTTTATATGTAGTAGAATAACATTATATTCTTGCAAACTATCTTTATATGCAATAGAATAACATTTAACAATTATAGAAAAGAAAGAAGATAATAACTTAAAAACACAAAACCAAATTGCATTAACCCATAGTAAAATTCAAAAGAACACATAAACTCATCAATCTAAAGTAGAGATATAAAAAATAAAAAATTCACACAAAAATAAAACATGAGAGAGAGAGAGAGAGAGAGAGAGAGAGTGAGAGTAACAACCTTTTTTATGTGAAAAAATATGTATAGAATGGGAAAGAGAATTATATACTTATGGTATAGAATTGGGATAAGAATAGCCAAAATTAAGGAAGAGGAAGGGATAGAAGAAGAGTGACATTAAGGTTGAGAGTAGTGGAGAGATGAAAAGGTAAAAGAAAAATTCTGGTTGGAAGTAGTGGAGAGAAATAAGAAATAGGTAGATGATGTGGCCGCTGATATGGCTCAACAGGAGCATAGCAACAATAAATGCTATGCTACAACTTTTAGATATATATATATATATATATATTAGATAGGTTACTTCTAGAAAGAATGTGTTCTTTTAAAAATTAAAAAATCTACCAATTTGTAACATTAATAACTTTATTATCCTCTCTTTAACTCATTATTCCAAATGTTACAATTTCATTTCTAAATTACTTATCATTCTTCCTCTTTTATCAAATGCAATATATTTCCTTTGTATTTTCTAAATGATTTTAGTTTTTTTAGAATAATAACTGCTCTATTTTTAGGGTTTTAAGTTTTCTTATAAAAGCTAATAGGGAAAAGAGCTACATGATTATTACAAATTCTTTTTAAAAACCCCTTTATACTAATAATGATCAAAACAATAATAAATCATATTTTATATTGTACAAAATGACTCTTTTGATGAACTTTTTCATGTTCTTTCATATATACATTTTTTTTCCCTTTTGGAAATTTTAGTCGATAGTATAAGTGATAAGAAAGAGCCTAGCATAAGTAAATGATGATGCCGAAAAATCGTCAGTTAGTCACACGATCTTCACATGCTCAAAACAACACTTGCATAACACAGAACAAGAAGACCTTGGGAGAGTACCAGTGTGGTACCATCCAAAGACGCTCCGAAGTTTAAGTCAAAAAATTTTTCACAACTCTAAAGTGCCAGAGCTAGGAGGAATTATGCATACCTTGGTTTGTGAGGGTCTTGGGGTTTTTATAGTAGCATAGGGTTGACATCCATTCCTTGACTAAAAAGATGTTTCCTTGTGGGAGAGATCTTCTTTTAATTTGCGTATTTTGCGAAATCCTTTCCGTGTAGGACTCCCCTTGATTAAGGTTAATCATGGGGCATAAGATATTTCCTTATATACTCATGCGTGAAGGCCAAGTATGGCTATGTCAGGCTCGTCAGAGGTTCGCTTACTCCCTTCAGCTTCCTTTCGTCAGCTACTTGTCCCCGTCTATGCATTCTAGTCGTCACGTTTGGGTGTTTGTCGTCCTCAAGATGTAATCGTCAACTTTAAGTTGAAACCGTTGACCTTATCGTACGGTTGCTTGGGCTTATGAATGTAAGTAAGGCTGAAGAGTTCATTATGATCGTCACCTTTGTGTAGTATGGACGAGTTTATTAAAGCTACAAAACTTCCCTTATCAGCTGCTCCCTACTCCATGGCCCCGTTGGCTTCAGCCAACAGGTCATGGAGTTCAAATTGTAGCTCTTTTCTATTATTATTATTTTTTTTATTCAAAAAAGAGAGAGCATTTATGGGTGATTCCTCGAGTAGCCTTCATAAACACGTGGCATAAGCGGGTTGGCCACGTTTCTAGACGAAGGCGATACTTCGTCTTTTGTACATTTTTCACCCTATATATACCTTACTTCCTTCCTCATTTTCTCCTATTTCATCATTGTTGATCTTTAGAGAGGGAGCTCGTCATTTTAAGAACTTTACTTACGTCATCTTTTTTACTTCGTCATATTTTGTTCGTTTGCTGAGACCGTCATCATTCAAGGAATCGTCTACTTGGTAAGCCAATTTTCTCTTTTATTTTATTCCATTTTTTATCTTTGTTTTTCTAGTTGATCGTTTAACTCTTTTAGAGAGGTCGTCAACTTAAGCTCTTAGAATACCTCCGTCACTTGTAGGTAAATAGATGTCTAGAGAAGCGACGAGTAAACAGTCATCAGTCCATGAAAGAGCGGGCTATGACGAGGTCTTCTAGATAGGTCATGAGCCAAAGGAAGGCCTTTCCTAGTCGTCAAAGAGGGAAACATCAACCTATTCTCCTGACGAGGAAGTGGAAAGTTGTATGGGAAAAGGAAGTGAGGAAGAGGAGATAGATGAAGGTGTGGTTGAAGGTGATGATGAAGAGGAGGATGACGGGGACGAGGACAATGCTGACGAGAGAACCGTCGAAGTTGGAAGTTCAGGTAGCCCAGCAGATGGGCATACCCGTCCATTTATCCTTCCTAAAATATGGACCATCAATGACTTCTTGCCCACGATGATAGCCAACATTTTTAAGAATCTGAGGAATCGTTACAAGATTCCTGACCATATCCCAATCCATCTCCATGGGAAATTTGAGAAGTGCTACTTAAGAAAAACTGCGGATGTTGATATGTACGTCGCTATGTTTGCAGCTGGACTAAGGTTGCCACTAACGGCGTTGCATCGTCACTTGGCTAATTTTCTTAGATTATCCGTCAGCCAGATAGCTCCAAACGCTTGGGGGATCTTTATAGGGGCTGAGATTTTGTGGGGTCGTCTGAGTGGTGAGAACCATCAGCTTTCATTGGCCAAGTTCTTTTATTGCTACAGAGCTCAGCACATCGTCTCGTCCTAAGGAATATACCATTTTGCTGCACAGAAGAAAGAGTTAAGGCTTGTGTCAGACATGCCTAACTCTAACAGTAACTAAAAGGGTAGATACTTCTTTGTTTAAGGACGGATTGGGTATGCTGTCCAGAAGAGTGGGCTACAATGCCCCATGGTTTTGACAATACTTGGGGTATTGTTAAAGATTCAAGTTTAGCACCGTCAGTTTTTTGCTTTGATTTTTTCCATATACTTGTTAAGTGTTTTAATGTCTTCGTTTTCCCTTTTCAGCCAATGTTTATCCAATCATTACTGACGAGTAGGAGGCCTATATTCGCCAAGTCCTTGAAATTTTGTTTAAGCAACGGAAGTGTTGGGATTTGATCACCCTAGATATGCTGCACGCATACTGTGGTGGTCCAGAGTCGACGCCTGCAGCTCGTAGATTAAACACTTATTCCCGTCGACGTAAGTTTCTCTTAAACTCTCCCATCTCTTTTCTTTTTATCGTCTATTGGTTTAACGCCCGTCACCTGTCCTTAGCAGAAATGGAGGTAGCCATGCAGAGGGCGCAGGTGAGGGTAGACGATGTGCACAGGAAAGAAGAGGAAAAAAAGGCGAAGGGGAAGGAGGGGGTGTCCTCGTCCGCCCCTAAGGTCGTCGGGAAGGGGGCGCCCAAAAGGAAAGCTGACGGGAAGGACGACCGTCCACTAAAGAAAGTGTCTGTCACTCCCAAGGAGAAGCTCCCCAAGAGGCCGTCACTTTCCAAAAGCCATAGGGTGGCAAGGGATTAATGACAATGTCAGGTCCCGTCACTCAGGGACCTGATCGTCATCTTATTACTCACAAGGACTATGCCATTGAGGTGATTAAGTCAATCATCAAGGATAATGACATGGCCCCTTGTGCTGAGAAAATGACGGAGAAGCTGGGGGCATAAGGCCTTTTTGACCTTGCTCGGGTACATCTCTTCCTTTTTCCTCTCTTTTTCATTTATTCACTGCTCAACAGCTAACAATTGTTCTGTTTGTAGGCGCTGGTCCGCATGAAGGCGCTGCAAGATAGGAGCGTCGCCCAAGAGAGGGTGATTGCCCATCTACACAAGCTCAATAGGACCTTGACCGACGAGCAAGATCAATACAAAGAGGCCCTTCATACTCTCAATACGAAGGTGAAGGAGCTAAGGGAGAAGCTGGAGGAGGAAGGTCATCAAAAGAAGAAGGAGCAAGAAGCTAAAGTGGTGGTAGAAAAAAAGTTGACGGCCTTCTTGGGAAGGTGGAGATGGTCAGGGCTAATGCCGTCAAGGAATTCAAGGCTTTTCAGCCATTTATTGATTCTTGCGCCATCTACTATGGTGACAGGTTTGAGGATTGTCTTAAACAAATAAAGTCCATCTACCCTCACTTGGATATATCCTAGGTCACCATGGACAATCCCTTGCCGTCAACTCCTGCCGGCGACACTATCCTTGATGAAAGTGATGACTCCACAGAATCAGAGCCTAATCCAAAGGATGATAGTGTCATCCTAGCTCAACCCTTAACAGATCCTCCTGTCACCCCTTTGGTCCCGTCCACTAAGCCTCTGAACGTTGAAAATCCCCCCGCTTAGGACGTTCAAGACAAAAATGATGAGAATCCCTAGGATGCCCCGACCTCTTTGACTTAGCTTTTATGAATGATAAACTTATTGTATATTTAGTCTAATTTTCAAACAATGTTAAATGCCCCTTTGTTTTGGGCTTCTTCGTAATGACCTTTCTTTATGTATGGCATGCTTTTTACGTCCATCACATTTTTGCATGTGTTGATCTTTATGTACTGATACATGTTTGTTCATCTATCCTTTGTGCCTATATGGTGAATCCATCTGCTTTGTTGTATTCGTCCATCTTTAGCCATGGCATAGAACTTGTCCAAATAAGAAACTCGTCTATTTGGACTTTAATAAGTTTTATGGCATCCTTATGGGATGAAGTCTAAAAACCTGTGGATTTAATGACTAACTCGTCCATTTCGTGGATTCGGTAATAAATTGGTTCACTTTATGGACTTTTTGTTGACTCTGTCCACTTATGGACTTAAGAGAGTTCAATTCAACCACTTTGTGGACTTGGCAATAAATTGATCCACTTTATAATGAACCTGTCCAGTGGTGGACTTAAATAGTTTCAACTCGTCCATTTTGTGGACTAATGAATTGATCACTTTATAACGAACCGGTCCAGCGGTGGACTTAATTTCAACTCGTCCACTTTGTGGATTATTAAATTGGTCCACTTTATAATGAACCCGTCCAATAGTGGACTTAAATTCAACTCGTCTACTTTGTGGTCTATAATTTTAAAGCATCCTCATTGGATGAACTTGTCCACTTGTGGACTTGAACAATTCCACTTTGCATACTAATAGGCTAGTGGGCTTTGTTGAACTCATCCGCTTGTGGACTTCATATTGAACTTGTCCACATGTGGACTTTATTTTGACCTCGTCCACTTGTGGACTTCATATTGAACTCATCCACTTGCGGACTTTATTTTGAGCTCGTCCACTTGCGGACTTTATATTGAATTCATTCACTTGTGGACTTTGTAGACTTGTCCATCCATGGACCTTATAAAAGTAGTTTTGTAGAAAAATAAATACACAGATCATATCTGAATAATAACTTCTCTTATTATGGTAAAGGCATGCATAAGTAAAAAATTGTTCTTAAAAATGATAAAAACCTGCCCTTTGGGCTTAGAAAGTACTGTAAGCAAAATTTTAACGAAAAAGAATTAAACTGGAAATGAGGAGTGTCGCTCTTTCTTCTGTCATCTACTGGTAGTACTTCTTGATGTGCTCAGTGTTCCATAGATTGTGCAACTTCTGTCCATCTAGCGTCTCCAGGTGGTAGGTGCCTTTCCTCAACCATAAGGTGATTCTGTAGGGTCCTTCCCAATTAGGACCGAGCTTTCCTTGAATGGGATCTCTAGTGGTGCCCATCACCTTCCTTAAGACCAGGTCTCCGACCTCAAAATCTCTGTGTTTGACTCTAGAGTTGTAGTACTTGGCCATGAGGTCCTAGAATCGTGCGAGCCTCTATTCAGCTGTCGCCCTGACCTCGTCCACTAGATCAAGCTACAAACGCAAGGCCCTATCGTTTCTCTTTTCATCATGATTGTCCACCCTGTAGCTTGTGAGTCTGACTTCTGCTGGGATAACTGCCTCGCTTCCATACGCTAGTCGAAATGGCGTCTCCCTTGTGGGTGTTCTAGCTATTGTCCCGTATGCGTATAGCACGCTTAGCAACTCTTCTGGCCATATACCCTTTACCCCCTTGAGCCGAGTCTTGATGATTTTAGCAAAGATTGGTTCGTGACTTCCACTTGCCCATTGGCCTGAGGGTGGGCGGGGAAGGAGTAGCGATTCTTGATTCCCAACTGAGCGCAAAAGTCCCTGAAGGAGTCGTTGTCGAACTGTTTCCGTTATCTGAGACCAAGACTCTAGGGATCCCATACCTGCAAATGATGTTCCTCCACACAAAGCTTCTCACGTTCTTCTCTGTGATAACGGCCAAGACTTCAGCTTCTATCCATTTGGTGAAATAGTCTATGCCGACTACAAGGAACTTCAGCTGTCGCATTGCCATCAGGAATGGGCCCATGATGTCTAAACCCCATTGAGTGAAAGGCCATAGGGCCGTTATTGGGATGAGCTCTTCGGTCAATTGTCTGATAACGTTGCTGAACCTTTGACACTTGTCGCAAGTCTTGACATACGCCTGGGCTAGTAGTATCCTACTCGGATCAGTTTGTGTACTAACGACCACGACCCTGAGTGGTTCCTGCAAACCCCTTCATGGACCTCTCTCATGACATACTCCGCTTCTTGTTAGGATTAGTGCTCTTAAATCCTATTGTACGATGCTATATATGATATTAAGTATGACATCATGTATGTATTGATAAATTTGTTTTATTATTATCTAAAATAATGGTAACATGAATATTTAGATATTATCATATAATCCATGAAATGCATAGTATATAATTTATGTGATTTAGTCACAAAAGATATAGATCACAAGTTCTTTGTAAACTCAGAATTTTGGTTCGTAGTCAGTGATGAAATTGGGCATTTCATCTGCGAAGACTATAACATATTAACTAAAGATAATTTGTCTTGATCATGGAAGTAGAGACTTCTAGTTGATGTGTTAATATGTTTTAAGAGTTAAGACATATTGAACTAGACCGCTGTGAGATTTATTATTCTCCAAACGACTGTCAAATGAATGATAAATCTCACGACTTCTATTTGCATGAATTCTTAATCCTGAGAGAATAATGGACCTAATCATGAAGTGTAGGTTACTTTGATATATCAAGAGTGAGATTTAAAGTAACGATCAAAACCTCAGTATGTTAAGCAACCACATTTAGTGTTGATGCAACATATATTCTCAAGATGGAATTCATAGTCTCTTAACGGAGATATAAAATATTCTCTTGAGATAAGTTTAATGGGTTCAGTTATTCAAAGAGTTAGGCCTAACCACTTTAGTAAGACTAAAGTATATATTTATGAAATTGGATTTCATAAATATATGATGAATAACTTAAAAGGATTAAACCGGGTACTCAAGGATTAAGATGTAGTAATTTACAAAATGGCAGTCTATATTCATGACTTTGTATTACTATGAATATTTTATGAAGGGGTTGTATGTACAATAAAGTATTGGGAAATAATTTATTAATAAGGCCTAAAGTACAATTATATTTATATAATGGTATTAAATATAATTAATGGTAACTTTGGACTTGTCAAGAGTTGACAGAAAAGCCCAAGGCCCATTAGAGCTAGTGTCTTATTTGTTCCCTTTTGGTCCCTCTCCAAGCCACATACTAAAGCCCAATTGGAAAGGCCTAAAAGGCTAGCCCAATTAGATAATCAGTTATGTGGAGAAAAACATACAGAGTTTTATGAACATGAAATAGTTTTGTACATTGGTGTGAGACACTCCTTCATATTCTCTCTAGAATAAACACATAGAACTGATTGAGAGACCACACATCTTGGGCATCAAGTGGAATTAGAGTGAAGATTAAAAGTGTTCCTAAGTGCTTTTCATATTCGTTTTTAAAATTCACCATACCAAGGTACACTCTCTTGTTCTTATATTCTAAAATTTACATAGCACATGTTGTCATTTGCAAATGAAGTAGATCTATTAATTTTTCGCTGCATATGTTTTATATGCGATACAAACATGTTAATTTCCAACATTTCTTCGAGGCTCAAGCATCTTAGGAATGGGCTGGAGAAGCCACTCTTATATAAGACGTCCTTTATCAGGACGAACCGTGCTGCTTAGACCTTCAACTTTCTTACAGCTTCCTTGGTGTCTGGTAATGTGCCATCATTCAAGTAGGAGACTAATGGTATGGTCCAGCTACTTCCGGATCCTATTTCCTGCACGTCGACATCTTCTATTAATGGTGAGATCTGAATGAAGGAAAGTACCTTAGCGGGAATGATAATGTGTTCTACTGACGTTGCCAAGACGATCGACTTGCTTGTTTTCTCCTCTTGAGATTTGAACAATCTTGGCTTCTAGGTTGCCTACCCTTTTCTTCACTTGCTCTAGGTACTTCTTCGTCCTCTCACCCTTACATTCGTAATCGTCGTTTACTTGGTTCGCGATGACCTGGGAGTCGCAATAAATAACCACACTTGCGGCGCCTACTGCTTTAGCAAGGTCTAGTCCTACTACTAGAGCTTTGTATTCTACTTCATTTTTGGTTATAGGGAATTCGAGTTGAACCATGCATTCAATGTCGTCCCCTTCTGGAGAACGAAGTACGATACCTGCTCCGCCAGCCTGTTTATTGGACGACCCATCCGTGTATATATTGTTGGGGTTTATGCCCTAAAATCCAATTTATTGACATGTCATAAATAATTAAATTTTTTAATCATATGCGACTATTTATAAATGAACTAATGGGATATTATCTTAGTCCATGAGATGCATCGTATGTGTTTTATGTGAAAAGTCACAGAAGATATAAATCACAAGTTCTTTGTAAACTCAGAATTTTAGTTCGTAGTCAGTAATGAAATTGGGCATTTCATCTGTGAAGACTATAACATATCAACTAAGATGATTTGTCTTGATCATGGAAGTTGAGACTTCTAATTGATATGTTGATATGTTTTAAGAGTTAAGACATATTGAACTAGACTGCTATAAGATTTGTTATTCTCCTAACAACTGTCAAATAAATAATAAATCTCACGACTTCAATTTACATCAACTCTAAATCCTGAGAGAATAACGGACCTGATCATGAGATGTAGGTTGCTTTGATATATCAAGAGTGAGATCTATGAGTCACGATCAAAACCTCAGTATGTTGGGCAGCCGCATTTAGTGTTGATGGAACATAAATTCTCAAGATGGAATTCATAATCTCTTAACGGAAATATAAAATATTCCCTTGAGATAAGTTTAATGGGATTGGTTATTCAAAGTGTTGGGCCCAACCACTTTAGTAAGGAGTTACTAAAGTATATATTTATGGAATTGGATTTCAAAAATATATGATGAATAACATAAAGGATTAAACTGGGTACTCAAGGATTAAGATGTAGGTATCTTCAAAGTGGCAGTCTATATTCATGACCTATTACTACGAATATTTTAATGAACGGGTTGCATGTATAATAAAGTCTTGGGATATAATTTATTAATAAGGCCTAAAGTACAATTATATTCATATAGTAGTATTGAATATAATTAATGACAATTTTGGACTTGTCAAGATTTGATAGAAAAGCCCAAGGCCCATTGGAGTTAGAGTCTTATTTATTCCCTTTTGGTCCCACTCCAAGCCACACACTAGAGCTCAATTGGAATGGCCCAAATGGCTAGCCCAACTTGATAATCAGTTATATTTAAGGAGAGAAACATATGTTGGGGTTTATGCCCTAAAATCCAATTTATTGGCATGTCATAAATAATTAAATATTTTAATTATATGAGACTATTTTTAAATGAACTAATGGGACATTATCTTTGTCCATGAGATGCATAGTATGCGATTTATGTGAAAAGTCCCAGAAGATATAAATTGCAAGTTCTTTGTAAACTCATAATGTAGTTCGTAGTCGGTGATGAAATTGGACATTTCATCTGCGAAGACTATAACATATCAACTAAGATGATTTGTCTTGATCATGAAAATGGAGATTTCTAGTTGGTATGTTGATATGTTTTAATAGTTAAAACATATTGAACTGGACCGCTGTGAGATTTATTATTCTCCTAACGACTGTCAAATGAATAATAAATCTCACGACTTCTATTTACATCAACTCTAAATCCTGAGAGAATAATGGACCTGATCATGAGATGTAGGTTACTTTGATATATCAGGAGTGAGATCTATAAGTTACGGTCAAAACCTCAGTATGTTGGGCAGCTGCATTTAGTGTTGATGGAATATATATTCTCAAGATGGAATTCATAATCTCTTAACGGAGATATAAAATATTCTCTTGAGATAAGTTTAATGGGTTTGGTTATTCAGAAAGTTGGGCCCAACCACTTTAGTAAGGAGTTACTAAAGTATATATTTATGGAATTGGATTTCATAAATATATGATGAATAACATAAAGGATTAAACCGGGTACTCAAGGATTAAGATGTAGTAATCTACAAAGTGGCAGTCTATATTCATGACTTTGTATTACTACGAATATTTTAATGAAGGGGTTGTATGTATAATAAAGTCTTGGGAAATAATTTATTAATAAGGCCTAGAGTGCAATTATATTCATATAGTAGTATTGAATATAATTAATGGTAACTTTGGACTTATTAAGAGTTGACAGAAAAGCCCAAGGCCCATTGGAGCTAGAGTCTTATTTGTTCCCTTTTGGTCCCACTCCAAGCCACACACTAGAGCCCAATTGGAATGGCCCAAAAGGCTAGCCCAATTAGATAATTAGTTGTATATAAGGAGAGAAACATACAGAATTTCATAAGGTTCTTTTGATAAGAACTTTGATAAGTCTTTTTCATAAGTGTTTTTCATCAAGATTACACAAGGAATGAAATGGTTTGTATGTGAGTGTTGGACACTCCTTTGTTCTCTCCTTGGAAACTGATTGAGAGACCACACATCTTGGGCATTAAGTGGAATTGGAGTGAAGATTAAAAGTCTTCCCAAGAACTTCTGATTTTTGGTTTTGAATTTCACCGCACCAAGGTACGCTTTCTTGTTCTTAAATTCTAAAACTTTCATAGTGCATGTTATCAATTGCGAATGAAGTAGATCCGTTAATTTTTCGCTACGTATGTTTTGTATGTGATACAAACATGTATTTTCCCAACAACATACAGAATTTCATAAGTGCTTTTTCACATGATAGTTTTTGAGTGGTTTTCATTATGATCACATGAGAACATGAAATGGTTTGTGTGTAAGTGTTGGACACTCTCTTATTCTCTCCTTGGAAACTAATTGAGAGACCACACTTCTTGGGTATTAAATTGGAATTGGTGTGAAGATTAAAAGTCTTCCCAAGAACTTCTGATCTTTGGTTTTGAATTTCACCGCACTAAGGTACGTTTTCTTGTTCTTAAATTCTAAAACTTACATTGTGCATGTTATCAATTACGAATGAAGTAGATCCATTAATTTTCTGCTGTGTATGTTTTGTACGCGATACAAAACGTGTATTTTTCTAACATATATTCCATTGAAGACACTCTTCAGCCCCCTGGCCTTCCATGTTAGTGAACTCTGCAATCAAGTCGGCGACGACCTACTCCTTAATGGCAATGCGAGGGCAACATTAGATGTCAAATTCGCTCAACTCTATTACCCATAGTGCCATTCGCTCGACGGCTTCAGGGCTGCTCATAGCTTGCTGTAGGGGCTTGTTAGTCGAAATGACCACCATGTGTGCCTTGAAGTACGGCTTGAGCTTACAGGCCACCGTAACCAAGGCGAAGGTGAGCTTCTCCATCGATGGGTACCTCCCCTCCGCGCCACGAAGTGCCCGGCTTGCCTAGTACACAGGTTTTTGCACCTTGCCTTCTTCTCTAATCAAGGCCGCACTGACGGTGACTAGGGACATAACCAAGTAAAGGAATAATTCTTCGCCTGGTTTTGAAGGACTTAGCAATGGTGGAGAAGAGAGGAAGGCTTTCAAATCCTCGAATGCTGGCTGACACTTGGCCATACACTCAAAAGATTTTTTCAGCATTTGAAAGAAAGGCAGACACTTGTCCATCGCCCTTGACACGAACCTATTCAGCACGGCTACCTTGCCATTAAGGCTTTGGACTTCTTTCACGTTCTTTGGGGGTGCCATTTCTATTATGGTCCAGATCTTGTCCAGATTGGCCTCGATACCTCTCTGAGACACCATGAACCCTAGGAACTTTCTTGCCGTCACCCCGAATGCACATTTTCCTGGGTTGAGCTTCATGTTGTAAGAGCGGAGGGTGTTGAAGATTTCTTTAAGATCCTCCAAATGATTGTCCTTCCTTCAGCTTTTTACCAGCATGTCGTCCACGTAGACCTGTACGTTTCTTCCAATCTGATGTGCGAACATCTTGTTCATGAGCCTCTGATATGTTGCGCCCGCGTTCTTAAGGCCGAATGGCATCGCTTTGTAGCAGAAGAAGCCTTGGCTTGTAACAAACGAAGTCTTCTCCGGATCCGCTTCATCCATCTTGATTTTGTTTTAACCTGAAAAGGCATCCATGAAGTTTAGTAACTGGTGTTGAGCCGTAGAGTCTACTAGGACGTCAATCCTTAGGAGGGGTAGCTATCCTTAGGGCATGCTTTATTCAGGTTTGTAAAGTCCACACACATTCTCCATCTTCCTTTGGCTTCCTTAACCATCACCACATTCACGAGCCAATCAGGGTAGTAGACTTCCCGGATGAAGCCTGCCTCTTGCAACTTGCGGACTTCTTCCACTATAGCTTATTCCCATTCTTGGGCGAACACCCACTTCTTCTGACAGATCAATAGAAAAGTAGGCGATACATTCAACCTGTGTACCATAACTGAAAGGTCGATGGAAAAGTAGGGCATATCTTCATCGCTCTAGACGAAGACATACTGGTTCTTTCTTTGAAACGTTGTGAGCACCTCGCAGATCGGCGAGCTAGCCAAAGTTTCGATCCTAGTCGTACATTCGGGCCTAGCATCGTCCAAGATCACTTCTTCCAACCCTTCCACAAGTTCCACCACCGTCCACTGTTTTTCTATACACATGGTCTTCAAATGATCATCTATTTTCAGCATGGTAATGTAGCATTCGCACGCCACCACTTGATCTCCCCGTACTTCTCCGACACCGTATTCGGTTGGGAACTTGATCATCAAATGGTAAGTTGAAGTTACGGCCTTCCAAGAGTTAAGAGTAGGACGTCCTAGGATGGCATTGTAAGTAGACGAACAGTCGACAACCAGGATGGTGACATCTTTGGTAATTTGCTGAGGCTAATCACAAACTGTTACTGGCAAAGTCACCGCCCCTGATGGATATACTCTTGTTCCTCCAAATCCAACGAGGGGTGCATTAGTCGGGACCAATCGTTCTTTGCCAATCCTCATTTGCTGGAACGCTGAGTAGTAGATGATATCAGCAGAGCTTCCGTTGTTAACCAAGACCCGATGTGTATTGTAGTCTCCTACTCGTATACTGATGACAAGTGCATTGTCATGCGAGTGGTGGAGACGTCGAGCATCTTCCTCTGAAAATTCAATAACGAGGTTGTCGATCCGTGCCATTTTTGGTACGAAGCCCGTCAACTGGATGTTCTGAACCATCCTGAGATAGGTTTTGCGGGCCTTTTCAAATGAACCAGGGGCTGCAGTACCTCCTACAACCATCCTTATATCTCTTATGGGCAACTTGGGACGCTCGTTCTCCCGTCGAAGAACCTGCTCTTGTGGTGGGTTCGCTTGTTCCTCGCTGACGAACCTCTGTAACTTTCCTTGTCTGATAAGAGCTTCTATTTACTGCTTCAAGTCGTAGCAGTCGGCTATGTCATGACCGTGATCACGGTGGAAGCGGCAGTACTTGTCTCTAGACCTCTTATTGGGACCACCTTTCAGCTTGCCAGGAAACGTCAAGGCTCCTTTGTCTTTGATCTGCATCAAGACTTGGTCGATCGGGGCAGTCAGCAGAGTGAAGCTCGTAAATCTCCCTGTGGGGGGCTTGGAGCGTCTGTCCTCCCACCACTCTCCGGTCCTAGCCATCTTCCGCCCCTTATCCTAACGTCGTCCTAGCGTCTTTCCCTCTTCCTCGGCTTTTCTTCTTGGGCCAACAATGCATCTTCTGCATTCATGTACTTAGTAGCCCTGTAAAGCACATCTGACATGGTTTTTGGGTTGTTCTTATATAGAGAAAATAGGAACTTTCCCTTCCGTAGCCCATTTGTGAATACGGCCACGAGTATCTTGTTGTCAGCTTCATCGATTAAGAGCGCCTCTTTATTGAAGTGGGCTATGTAAAACCTCAGTGTTTCATACTCCCGTTGCCTAATGCTCATCAAGCATGCCATGGACTTCTTATATCCGTGCCCCCCAATAAAGTGCAAAGCGAACTAGGCGTTTAACTCCTTAAAGGTACCGATGGAATTACGCGTCAATCTCCTGAACCAAATCCTCGCGGGGCCCTTCAGTGTAATGGGGAAGGTCCTGCACATGATTTCATCCACCACCCCTTGCAGGTGCATCAAAGTCTTGAAGGACTCTAGGTGGTCCAAGGAGTCTTTAGATCCATTGTAGGTCTCCACCTAAGGCATACGGAACTTTAGTGGTAGGAGGAACGACGTGACGAATGCGGTGAATGGTGAATCAATTCGGTGGACTAAGTCATCGAGGTTGCTAGGTCCTCTGAGGGCGTTCATCATGAAATCCATCCGCTCCTTCATCATCTGCATTTCTATGACTATGTGAGGGGGAGCCGTGTCTGTGGTGAATGGACGACTGGTATCTTGTCGCTCTTGTCTACTTGGGGCGTTGCTACCTTTCGACCCCTTTTGATTTCTCCTTTCAACGCTAGTTCCTTCCTGGTCTTCTTCTTGGGTGTTAAATGCTGCGTTCTTCTAGTGCAACTATTCCTCTAGGTCGTGGTTTTGCTTGGTAAGGCGTTCCACCGCTGCTGCAAGGGTTTGAACTTGTCTTTCGAGGGCGGTGGTGCGCAGCTCTTCTCCTTGAACGTTGTTGGTGGTCGCCATCGAGCGAGTAAGTACCATGCAACTTTTGTCCAAGAAGTGACGATATGGCTTACGAGTGCTTCTTTCCCACAAACAGCACCAACTGATGATGTCGAAAAATTGTCAATTAGTCACATGGTCTTCACGTGCTCAAAACAACACCTGCACAACACAGAACAAGAAGACCTTAGGAAAGTACCGGTGTGGTACCGGCCAAAGACCCTCTGAAGGTTAAGTTATAAAACTTTTCACAACTCTAGAGTGCTAGAGCTGAGAGGAATTATGCGTACCTTGGTTTGTGAGGGTCTTGGGGTTTTTATAGTAACATAGGGTTGACATTCGTTCCTTGGCTAAAAAGATGTTTCCTTGTGGGAGAGATCTTCTTTTAATTTGCGTATTTTGCAAAATCTTTTCCATGTAGGACTCCCCTTGATTAAGGTTAATCGTGGGGCACAAGATATTTCCTTATATACTCATGCGTGGAGGCCAAGTAAGGCCATGTCAGGCTCATCAGAGGTTTGCTTACTCCCTTCAGCTTCCTTTCGTTAGCTACTTGTCCCCGTCTACGCATTCTAGTCATAACGTTTGGGTGTTTGTTGTCCTCAAGATGTAATCGTCACTTTAAGTTGAAACCGTCAACCTTATCGTACCGTTGCTTGGGCTTATAAACGTGAGCGAGGCTGATGAGTTTATTAGGATCGTCGCCTTTGTGTAGTATGGACGAGTTTATCAAAGCTACAAAACTTCCCTTATCAGTTAAGTGTAGATAAAAGGTGGAAATCCTAGTTGAAGCCCAGTATAGGAGTATTCTTGCATGAAATAAGTACGGTAGCCTGGGCGGTAGTAAGCACTCCGAAGTTTAAGTCAGTAGAGAAGTGAAGGAATTATGAGAATGCACTTTGTGTGTCTTTATACTTATCATTGGACGAATGAGAAGTGGGTATTTAATATTTATACCCCTAATGGCATGTGTTGGACTTAGTAGCCATCATGGTTATGAGGGTATCCTAATGCTACTTTTGAGTGAATGCGAAAGATCTAGGCCTACCTCGTCGGCCATAACACTCTTACCAACTGGTCAGGTACTACGTCGCGGGGACAGACTATATGGCATTCAGTGCTAACCGTAAGTCTTGTGTGGAAATTGGTGGAGTTATTAATATGATTCTAACTAAATGGTTTCTAATGCAGCTTTTGGGCAACTAATAACGTTCTAGTCTGGTGAACGACGATCTTCTAGGTACTAGTCTTGGGGAGCGAAGTTACCACCAGGCCCCCTCAATAATATCCCAACCACCAACAAATATATAATTTTTCTATACAAGTAAATAACTATTGTATGCATTGAGTTGTTCTTTTCAATCACTTCTATGACTGAATCATTTGTTTATTGTTTATAAATTTTTGGATTGTATAACCTTTTTCTTTAAAAAAAAAAAAAAAAACTAATTCTTACAAACTATTACTATATATGAACAAATTTTTTATATATAATGGGTTTCAGTTAACCTAACTGATAAAATCTATTGTTGTCGTTTAAGAAACATAACTTTAAATCCTGATTCACCAAAATAAACTTAGTGATGTCTCGATTTGATTATAATAAACAATCATCATAAAGCAAATATCATAATTTTGAAATCTTATCGTATCTATCAAAAACATTGTCATTCATAAAAATTAGCTTCTGTTAATAGTTTAATTAGGTGCAACAAGAAGTTTTCAAATCATAATTCTTTAATTAATTTTTTTATTAAAAAATATATTTATTCATTTTGAAGAAATAGTGAGAGACCTTACTCAAAATAAGGAATAGGGTTGTAAGTCAATCAAAGTCTGTGACAATTATTTGGGGAAAAAACAGAAACTATGTGAATTAAGATATAATGAACAAACTATAAAAAAAGGAGTGCAAATTGCATTTCTTTAATATATTGAACCAATAAAATTTTATATAGTTATTAAAATATTTTATTTATTTTTATTCAATTTTACCCATGAATTGAACTCTAGCTCCGCCCACAGTAGTCTGGATGGGCGTAGCACCCTTTTTTTAACTCCGCTGATTTGTTTGGTAAAATTATTATTATTGTTGTTGTTATTATTATTATTATTATTATTATTATTATTATTATTATGAAGAAAACACATACACAAGAGAGAGGGGATAATAAAATTGTTATTATATAAAAAAAATTAAATGTTTTTTAATTTCAATTTACACAATCACAAAAAATTTATAAAAAATAAAAATAAAAGAAAAATTAGTGGAGAGAGGGGATTGGCCGCAGTCCAAAATTTGGTTGCTATATAGGTAGCATACCAAAGTGGCTACCTGGCAGGAGACCTCTCTTCATGCCATTAGTTTGGCTATTCCAACCAGGCTGGCTAGTGGTGACTGGTGACTGTTGAGCCACCACACCATCGAACTTGATCTTTCTTCACATGGGGGGACCGACCAATTACCACAACCTTTTAGTGCACTATCTTAAACAGGAATTCAAGCCATAAATGGTCATTTCCCTTTCCATTCTCTCTTTCCTCCCTACTATGCCCCTACTGGTTTACGTCCACTCTATTATGATTGTTCATTTGTTCTTGATGAAGTATGAAATAAGTAGGCTGTATATTCCCAACTTGAAAAAGTAAGAGCACACTATCGGAGTGCACTGATGTGGTGCCTATCAAGGACCCTTTAATAATTAAGTTAGAATTTCCCTCTTGATCTCTCTATAAACTCTCAAAATATAAGAGTTAGTAAATTTTTCATATACCTTTGATTTGGTGAAGTTTGGCCTTCATATAGGGGATCTTGAGTGGGTCTTCTTATTTGGTGTTGAGGGGAAAATTGATGCCTCTAAATAAAAAATGAGGAAGCCAAGCCAAAACTCAACGATGGGCGTTTGAGATGATGCCCGAAGGCTTTCAGTGTGGTGATAAGCCTATCCAAGCAAGAAATGAATGCTGCACCTTGACAAAATAGCAACAAAAGCCCAATAAAAATACTTCACAATATTTAATTAGTACATTAGTGGTCCTATTTTGATAATTCAAGAAAAATAAATTCTCCAGCAGTAGGGTGAAATTACACTTAAAGTCCAGTAGTCAATTATTAAATAGATTTAAGAAAGTGTTCACTTCTGGAAGTCCTTGTGTTTCTTAGTCAGGGGGATCTATTGTACTTTCAGCCATCATTACATCAATATGAGGGAAGAATTCCATTGTTATAAATACATTATATCTTTTAATAGTAAAACAAAAAGTAAAAATTAAAGGTTCCATGGTGAGAAGAAATGAGTTAATTGGCATGGTGTGGAGGGAGAGAGAGATTTCAGCTCAGTGCAGCAAATGTTGAACTAAGATTCTTAGAATGTGTGTGTGTGTGTGTGTGTGACATGAGTGGGGTAATGTAGTCTATTTTGAGTGAGTGGGTATGTATGATGGAGTTAATGTTGAAGTTAAGTCTTTAATGGGTAAAGGGTTGTTTATGACTTATTAGGAAGCATTTATGGGCTTAGAATATGCAAAAAAATGAAAAGGGGATGTTTGAGGCTGAGTGTAGGCTAAAGGGAATGATTTATGAGCTTGGGGAGAGTTAAATTACAAGCAAAATGACAAGAATAACAGAAATTTCAGAGGGGTTGGTGTGTGTTTTGTGGGCTAGTGTGCTTACCCTTTTATAATGGTGTTTAGGGAGGTGTTAATTAACAAAAATCCAAAACGTAGGACTGATCAGGAGGCAGAACAGCAGACTAAATTATCCTAGGATTTGGCCATAAATGGGAGATTTGCTTTTGGGGTTGCTTTGCTACTTTGGGTTGACACATGGTGAGTATTTGGGGTAATCTTGCATTAAATGTCATGATTTCTGAAGATGAGTTTAACCAATAGGATCAAGGCAGGTATCAAGGAGGAATCCTAGTGTTGCAACTGAGATTTGGACCCTAGGAAGTAGGATTCAACACTCCAAGCCTAGTGTCAAAGTTTAAACACACTTCAGAGGATTCTGCTAGAGATCCCTTTATGCCCTCCAAACCACATGTTCCTAAATTTTCCCCTTTAGGATTCATGGGCTTGGCACATGAACCATTTCTTGAACATTTTTAACATTTATAGCATTGATTTGTAGAGATTTGGACAACTTGATTTCAACTCCCTTTCCACTGGAGATATATTCTTGAGGGAAATGATGAAGTTCCATAACCCACTATACTTCAGCTACTATTACAACCTTTGGGCACTATTCACATCAAGTAAAGGGTGACAGAAAGTTGATAGGACAGCCCCTAGTTCATTCTCTTGTAAAGGCCTCCAACTGGGCCTTGGTCAAGGGTGAACAAGGTGGAGGCTGTTTGTCTAGCCCTTTGCCTTTGTTGGAGTTCTTTGGATTGAGCTTGCTCACGTGGGCAAGACCCTTTGGGTTGGGCTGTGTTCATCCCCTTTCTTACTTGGGCTTGTTTTCTTTTTTATAGCATATTTGGACCTACAAAATAGACATCAATGACACATATTGCCAGGGGTTATCATCCCTCATGGACTCTTATTATTAGTGAATATTTTGGGTTTTGATAGATATTTGTAGTGAGACTTTGGGCAATGAGTTGTAATATTTAAATAACATCATAAGCTTAATTACTTCAAAATGCTTTTGTAAATAACACTTACTATTTTTTGAAATGATGAATTTCATATCATAAGTAATGTTTATGGTTCCCGATAATCAAGTCATAATTTAAATGGTGAGCTTGTGGGATGAATAGTTACCATGAGCTTTGAAAATAAATATTATGAATGTTGTGATATAAATAGTGACCATGGGTTCTATATAAATTCCATGGGTTTATGATATGGTATAAGATAAATATCATAGTTTTAACATAAATAACTTTCCATGAGCTCTTATAAGATGATTGCCATAGATTATAGTAATATTGAAACATTATTCATCACTGGATTTAAGGGAAATAATTATAACATAATATTTTTGCCAAGTGTGAATAATCTTGGGCTTTTGATAAAATAGTGCCAACATAAATTGTACTTTTGATATTACCAGTGAGAACTGGGCTTTTTTATGTTGCCGGTGAGAACTGGGCTTTTTGATGTTGCTAGTGAGAACTAGGTTTTTTTTTATGTTGTCAGCGAGAACTGTGCTTTTTAATGTTGCAAGTGAGAACTGAGCTTTTTCGATAAATAATTTTCCATGAGATTGAATCATGGGCTTTGATTATGGATTTGAATTCTATTGATAAAATTGTTTTGCCATATATTTGCATCATGGGCTTTAATTATGAATTTGAATTCCATTGATAAAATTATTTTGCCATTTATTTGAAACATGGGCTTTAATTATGGATTTGAATTCCATTGATAAAATTGTTTTGCCATGTATTTGATCATGGGCTTTTGAAATATTGCTAAAAAATTCTTGGGCTTTAAAAAGAATGAGATTTTAACTTGTCAATAAAATAAATAATTTGAGATTAGGCTTCACAAAAATATTGGGTCTTATAGTGTTTTATATTTGTAGCCCAATTTTGTGACGGAAAGAAGAATGGTTGTGGGCTAACATAATAATAGTAAAAAATATTTAGGTATGCCCAATAATTTTTTGTTAATGTTTGAAAATAATTAGGTTAAAAAAAATGTACTCTAACATTTGGTATCACTACTTTTATGGGAAATGTGTGGAGTTAGTGGGATGAGTGAGAGCGAATTTTAAATAATTCATTTATACGTTCCAAAGTAGTGGGTTTGAGTGATAAATCCCCCAAAACCAATGAATGTGACTAAAATTTACTAGTGCTGAACACAGACAATGACCTTGTGTAGACAATCCTTTTGACAATCATCCTACTTCTTTAAACGATTGTCTTGGATGATGACTTACTTTTATTCTCCATCAGTTATTACTATCAAATTAAGGCACTAATTGATTTTTGGTGTAAGTGGAGCTCGAAATCCCATATCTTTTATTTACTCAAGATTTTACCAATTAAGCTAAGTGGAACCCACAACTAAAACCTATTGTCAACCGGTTCTTTGAATTGTTGGAAAAAGAAGGTGATGTCAGCAAAGTTAGTTCAAATTTGTTTTCTGCTTTGTCTTCTTTTGCTTTTAGAATTTATGGCTACAAATTTATTTTTGATGAACTTGTTGAGGGATTACTCCAAGCCTAAAGGATTGACAATTAAATGATGGATATAGCACACAAGTTTAATTTAATGATGATACCAAAAGTTTCATTCCAAAAGTGATTAACCAACAAAATGAACATCATTATCTTCGTTAATTTTCAATCTTCCTCGTCGAAGCAATTCTCTACTTGCATAACTTCCCCAATTGTAATTTGTCACTATAACCAATAAGCAACACTTTTCATGTCAAATATAGATTTGGGAGTTTTTGAGATCTTGTTCAAAAATTTTGCAATGTTTCGTAATTAACATTGTGGAGACACGAGGATTCAAAGCAGTAATAAAGTAGGCAAGGGTATTTCCGAGGAGGGGAATATCGCAAGGAATCCTTGGAGAGGACCTATTTTACTAATAAGGAGTTTTGGATGTTGCCGTTGATGAAGATACCGAGGACTCCTTATTTATCTCGGAAGGCCGAAAATTAGGCGTACAGGGAGGATGGTGCAATCCCAGGGAGGACAAAGGTAACTTGGTGTAAAATAAGGAAGAGAAGAAAAAGGAAGGACAAGGCAGGCATCCCCTCCATGATGCGAACCTCAATCGACATGCTTTGAGACCTAACAAAAAATATTGGAATATTTGCCCAAGAAAGCTAAAATTCATATTTTTGATAGAACCCTGACCCAACGTTTATAAGAAAAACTCAAACCAAAGGTATAAGTAACAGACCTCGACCCAATGATTATAATGGAATCACAAACCGAAGGTATAAAGTTTGAACGCCACAAGAAAAAATCATTGATAAGTTCATAGTTCTTGAAGAACCAAAGAGAAGAGCAAAGCCTCACCTTTTTTTCAAATTTTTTATTCAATTATTCTCTCTATTACAATGAGTGCATGCTATTTATAAGACATGACTGAAAATAGAAAATATAAAAAACGTACTAAATAATAATGCCCTAAATAAAAGCTGATTTGGTCTGAAATTAGCAGATCCAACATAGGAAATAGCTAAAAAAACGTTCTAAATAATAAAAGCCTAAAATTAAGGTAGATCTGGTCTAAAATTAAAATATCCAGATTAGGAAAAATATCTATTAACTAATATAGAGCTGGAAAGTCAATTAGCCATTAATCCACGCCATAAATAACGCCCAATTAAGCCAGAACAGCCATCAATAGCTTTAATTAAATTTATTACACCTTCATCTTCCTTTGGGCCCAGCTTGGAATGTCCAGCGTTAGAATCAGCCCAAATCTCTTGAATCAACCCATTAAGTGCTTTTTTGATCTCCTTGGATCTTGCTCTAGTAATAGGCCCAACTGGAACATGCAATGGATCCTTGAATGCTTGTTGATTCTCATCGCTTCACACTAAATGTACTGCAACCACTTAGCTGGCCACATCAATGGGGAAATAACCATGAACACTGTTTTTCACAGCTCATATTTTAGTATAAATGCCTTCTAGAAAGGTCTTGATGGGACAAGTGTCAAGAAAGTTTGATCATAACCCTCCAAATGTAAGATCCCGATGCATCCTTGCTAAGTTATATAAAGCCAAGAAGCATCTGGATCAAAGGGAGAAAAAAAAATAGTGGAAGAGAAACAAAAGAGAGAAAAGAACAATCCCATTATACCTTCCTCCTCGGACTGAACCCGAGGAAAAACACTTAGTCAATTTTCAAGCTATTTCATGTTGAAACATTACTATTTTTGCGTATAGTTCTTGGGTATGACTGTCATCTTTTGTGTTACAGAATACGTATTTAAAGTTGACATCGCATCCCATCTCTAACAAATTAATTGTGTGAGTGAACAGTAATTCTTATTTTTCCATTTTAACATTTCGCCGCCACAAACATGCTTAACTAGATTTAAGTAAGTTATGTGGATACTGGGTAGCCATTGATGTATGTATATGTATATGTGTGTGTGTGTGTGTGTGTGTGTGTGTGTGTGTGTGTGTGTATATGTTGCCCTGGTGGAGGTTCTTGTTGCTCCATTTCGGATACACTAGGGGAAAGTGTCCTCTGACTATTGTCATCATCTTGATCGACAATTGAGTCCTGTTTTGCTGTGTAACAAGTGGTGCTAACCTAGGATCTATCTCTGACTCCTTGGAGTTCTAGATCTAGGTTTCTTTTGAGTAAAAGAGGAGGAGGTCTAGATGAACTACACCTAGATACAGGTCTATCTCTAAGGAGCATAGAGGACTGTAAACTAGGTTAACAGTAGTCCAATGGTGATCTAAACCTAGACTGGGCAAAGATGAGCCTAACAGTACCATCTGCTAGTTGCTGGATAAAGTCTAAATCTGGATTTTGGTCTGGATTTTGGATCTGGAGAGGATAATTTTCGTTCTCTGGAGTCCAATTTTGAGGAAATGAAACCTCGAACCATTTCAGGGTTCTGGGTACCTAAATCTTGGATCTAAGGTTTATGGTTTGGATGAGAGTGGTTTCTCCCATCTTTCTTCTATCAATTGCCTGAACATTCAGGTTTGTCCTGATGCACTTATAATAAATTCTATATATCAAGGCTAACTGTTGGGTTCCCTGCACCATGAGTGTTCCATAAGTCTTGATATTTGGGGTGAGAGCTTTCATGATATGCGAGTCATGTAAGCTGACTGTGAAGTTAGGGAAGCAGTTGAAATGGACTAGTCCACAACTAAGGCTGGTTTCTATGGTTCCTAGGAGACTGTTATTAAACCTGATGTGACGGGTGTCTCTAAGGGCTACAAGGATTAAACAATTCAACCCTTCTTTGATCAAAGGTTTAACTCCAACTTGGACTAAACCTATGTTGAGGTAATTGTGTCCTTCCTTCCTATGTGCCAACAGGGTAGAAGAGGTTAACAAGTAGCACGTCTCGTACTCCTTGTTTAAACTATAAACTTGTTCTATGGTCTTAACATGATAATCTGTCTTGAAAGCCTATTTCAAGGACCACGAAGACATATAGATCTGATGAGAGGGGACTTTAGGGATATTCCAATCTCCTAATTAGGTCTACATCTGATAACTCATAAGATTTTGAATTGAGAATCCCATCTTGTGGAATCTCAGAGGGGATCTCTGGGAGGGATAACCTATAACTGGTAGAAGAGCTACTTCTAAACAACTTATTCATTGTCCTGGATTAAAAGCTTAGGTTAAACAATCAAAACCTAATCACCTTTTAAGCTACTGGATCTAACCTTAGATCTGTAACAGGGGTACTATCCATGACAACTGCCTTTTCATGCTAACCATGACCAATCGCTAATCCTATTTCCCCTAAACGCCTATCTCCGGCTAAAGCGGGTACTTCCAAAGATATCCAAGACTTACAAGGTCAAATCTGCACTGATTGGGACTTGCTGGTCACAACTGTACTCATCTGCAACAAATTGTGGGGCTAAACACAAAAACTGGAAAAAGCAAATAATTGGGAGATAACTGATTAACTTAAACAGGTAACATAGAATAATATACAGATAGGATAAAAGAAGACTGAACTACGAGGTATATAGGTAGAAGAAGATGATGAAGTAGTAACATGTGAAGAAATAAATGAATGGAAATGGAAGATTATCATAAAATAGATGTAAAACAAAATATGGGGAATGGGGGAATTCAACATAATTAATTGACTAAAATTAATAATATGCTAAAAATAATGATAATGCTCAAAATATAGTAGATAACTATGGCAGTATAACCTGCTAACTTATGTAATTGATAAATTGTAACTTACAACAACTGTTATCGGCCAACTTGGCTCTAATACCAAAAAAGGGGTAAGTTACACAAACTGGGGAATCAGGCTATTGGGGCTCTGATTTAAAAACTGAAAGGCCAACTGGGGCCATATGGTTACATAAATAAAACCTACTGAGGTATTATAAATGTAAACTAAACTAGGAATTGTCATTTAATTACAAGTATTGGGTTGTAAAAAGAAGGGAGGACTGTGAAATTTTAGCCTGCCGAAGAATGGAACTTAAGCTTCCTTATATAGACTGAAGGGAACCTTAAATCCTCTATGGATTGCTGAAATTCGGGAAGGTGAAATGCTTTTACTGAGGGTGAAAACATTTTCCACCGAAAACAAATAGTGATTTTGGAAAATAGGGCACGGTTACTGTTCATGAATAATGACTGGTATTGTTCATGAATAGTGTCTTGTCTTTTATCCATTTATGGCGGCTGAGTGCGGGAACTGTTCATCAACAGTGACTGATACTGTAGATGAATAGTAGCCTGTCTGGAAATACTATTCTAAATAGTGACTGGTGCTATTCAGAAAATTTGTGGACTATCCAAATTATGGCTTTCGTAAGGGTCTTATGAATCCTAGAAGGGGTCAAATGGATAGCGACTGGTTGAAGCTTCTGAAGAGGCAGGAGAAACCTTTTATTCTGACTCTAACTTCTCTGACTAGAGGAGCAATTGCATGGCAAGATCTTTTAACTCCTTGTAGATTTTCCGGCAATCTGGACGGAGTCTAGGCTAGACTGAGATCTTGGTTTCTGGGCAATAGCTCTCTGGATTGGAGAATACTAATCTGTATCATAAGCATCAGATGGATATCCATCATAAGGATCCCATGGGGGATTATAATTGCAGTCATGCTCATGATAAGTAGCATACTAGTTGCAGAAACCACAATATAACAAAGGTTAATTTTTTTTGGACTTCTTGTGATGAACCTTCTAGGGTTGCTGTTACCAACCCTTTGGAGATTAAGGATAGAAGTGGAATAAGGCTTGGTGGTGAATACTAAAACCCTGCCCGCACTTCCAACAAAATGGTAATTTTACCATGGGTCTTGAGTAGTATCAATAATTTCATTGTTGAAATAATTCTTCTAACAATCTGCAAGAGCATATGGATCTCTATAGGATAGGTAAGAATCCCTTAATAGCAAGGGCCTTGGTGAGAGTACCTATTAATGAGTACTAAGTGTTTGGAAGGTTGGACAGTCATCCAGTTGTCTCTCTCCCATTGTGGAAGGATGCTCCAGCATCTAATAAAAACAAAAAGACTTTTGATTGGTGCAACAGCATGTTGTATGATTTGAGGGAACTGGCTAATTTGGCTATGGCTAGTTAATTTGATAAATTTAATAAAGCCATATTCAAACATCCAAGAAAGCCAGCTAGGATCTCTATCTGCCTCATCCGATCCATCTTCATAATTGATTAAAAGACTAGGGAACGGATATGATTTTTCATATACTCTAAGACTTCTCCCAAAGTATTCCTCCCACCTTGCTTGTGCAAAGATATCATTAGTGTCATCTGAGTTGGCAGGATCTGGGTAGGTAGTAGTGACAAATATTTTAAAATGTTTGAACCATCGGTCAAAGGATTCAAACATAGTCTTGCTTCCTAAAATACCGACTTGTATTTCAGTAGGCAAGTTGGCAATAGCACTTCTTAGTAAGGCTTGAGTCTTAAGACTTAGCCTAGCATAGTCAGTGCCCATTATAGTCTTTTTATCCATTGAATGGATATCCTCTTTGCCTAAGAGTGGACTAGTTAATGCCTCATTTCTCGCCTCAAGATTTACTAGGTGAATTTCTAGAGCTTTGAGGGTTCTTTGGAAAAGGGCATGGTGGTTTATGGTGAAGGCTGCTTGGAGGTTATCGAGGATAAATTTAATGGAGTTTGACAAATCTTTATATACTCCTTCATTAAAATGCAAGGTCCTGGATAAAACTTCCTATAAAATAACAACCATGTCACCACTAGAGTATGCCACCTCTGCCGAGACATAGTCCTAAAGGGATATTGATCCCCCTTGGTTGCCCTTAGAGGATGCGCCTTCATGCATTACAAAAGACTGTCCTACTAGAAGTCTCTTGTCTTGAGAATAGCCCTATGCAGGTGCTTTCCCCTTATTCCTCTTCTTTGATGAAGAAGTCATTTTCCACTTACAAGTGGTATTATAAGTTATTTGCTCCTTTTCCTACCAAGAGTTGTTTAAACAAGTAAAATAGATCCTGATTAAATGATTGCTTGTTAAAATGTTTTTAAAAACAAGGAATGTAGTAAATCAAATACTTTTATGATGAATGCATGAACTAGGATGATATGATGATTTTTAGGACTGTATGAGGCCAAAAGATCCTTCGACTGTATATGGGGTGATGGATATGTCAAGGTTCTTATTTCGACTGGTACTATTCAAAAATAAGGGTAGATCCAAGCAGACTTCCTGCTTGAGTTTTTCTTCAAGCTTCTTGATCCCTGCTTGGATGTTTGTACAAGCTAGTTGTTCCTCAACTTTCTTGTATCTCAAATCATCCATGAGGTGCTTAAGATGCTTGGTTTTGGTACTGATAAGGTTAAGGGTCTTGGAGACGGAGACTTCCTAAAGGCTACTGATGTCTCTAGGTTTCGGGCTCCTAAGAAACTTAAACTTGACTGGCTAGCCAAAAGGATAGGTAGTGATTCCTTCACTATCCGTGACAAAAGGATACAATAGACACATGAAAAGATTTCCTAAGATGACTCTGTCTGTCATATTCTTGACTAGGACAAATGTTGTTTTGAAACATGTGTTGTCCTAGCACACATGGGCTTTTGGAATTTTGAATTCAATCTGCATCTCTCCCCCACTTGCGAATGTTAATCTTTCCTTGGTCTTTCTAAAGTACTTGGAGGGAATGATTCCTTCTTTAATGCAGTTGAGATTAGTGCTTGAGTCTATAAGAGCTATGACCTCAAATTCAAAATCTTTGCAAATGACAATCCTGACTTTGAAATGCCATTTCTGGAAGTTAATCCTTCTGATGGTTTCTAAGAGTTTCTGACTAGGTTGTTCTTCTTGAACTATATGGGTTGTAGGGTTAACTGACTTGTCTTCCTCATCTAAGGGTTCTGAAATAAGGGACCTTCCTCATTGCCTTGATGAGAAGTACTTTCTAAATGTATAACTCTTTGATCAAGGAAATTGTGATCAACCCTAAGAATGGTCAGTTCTTGCCTAAGGGTTCTGACCTCAGACTTGGTTTTCTTGATTTCTTTTTGAAGGTCGTTGACTGTAACTTCCTTCTTGGTCTTGGTAAACTTACCATAGATCTTTTCTAGGTTTACTCTAGGTTCAGAAATCCGTTGTTCGAGTTTACTAGTTTCCCTAACTAAGGTTTCATGGAATTTGCTAAGTTTTTGGGTTTTAATGACTGGGTCTTTGATCTATTCTATGAGATCCAAGATAAGTTCTTCTTGTTTACTAAAGACATTGATAGTCTTGTTCCTACAATAACTATCTTTGCACATTAAACCAACATCTAGGCCACTAGAGGAACTTGAGGAGGCTCTAGAGGGTTCTGAAGATGAGGACTGGTTTAACTGGTAGATCTCTTGGTCACTAGAACTACTGGCTAACTCACTGTCTGAGTGATCAAGCTCTAGGAGTTTCAAGATCTCATCTTTACTGGTTTGGTTAGTAACTAAAGTGTTGATAAGGGATTTTGCCTTGGATAGACACTCATTCCTGTAATGACCTTTCTTTCCACATTTGTAACATTCTCCTTTTTTGGATGCTTTTTGTGTGGAGTCCTATGTTTACCATTGACTTTATGGTAGTCTCTTGATTTCTTTCCTTTCTTATAGAAGTCATTATCTTTAAAGTTACCGTACTTCTAACGTCTATAATACTTGGAGGCTATACACTTCCTTAAGAATTTCTCAGAGTTTTCCTTACTCTTTGATCTTCTCTTTGAGGGGGCTATTAAGGGTAAGCCATACTGGGTACAGAAGGTTCCTACTTCGTACATGGCTTTACTCTTACTAGCTTGACTCTAGATTTTCATATCTCTAAACATCTTCATTCCTTCACTGCGGATTGTGCTAGAGATATCTCCACATGTGAGGTTATCATAATCTATGACACCTAAAGGGTTGTAAAGGGTTTCTTTGACTTTTTCGCCAAAGAGTCTAGGTAAGTCATTGATGAACTTCTCATTCCGAAATAGAGATTTACAATCACTTCTATGCATGACTCTAGTGGTAAAGACATCTTCATACCACCTGTAGTCGCCAAGGGTTCGACATCTAAGGTTACTCAACTGGTCATAAATCCTAGATATGATGTTGTTAGGTTTTCCTATGAAGTGTTTCATGATCGTATAGATCAGAGTGTTGACTCCATCAGGAATACCTTTTCCTATGCTTTCGTCAAAGATGGGGAGACCTTCCTCATCTTTTTGGACAACATGCTTAATATCTTCTTTGGATTCTTCTGTTAGGCAGTTGTTCCACCATTGCAGAAGTTTCCCTGTGAATCCTAAAACCATGAGCTCTATGACCTTTAAATGGGATATGTTCTCATTCAGGTAGTTATTGGCTACCATGGACATGTGCTAGATTTTGTTTAGGATTTCTTGTTCTGATAAACCACCTATATTCCACTCATATAGTTTATTAGAAGATATTGAGAATTGGTTGCTAATGTTCCTTTCCTCGAACTGGAGGTTGAGGGGCATTGGTCTGGGATACCAATTCTTATTTAGGCTGGTCGGGGTTACCTTTGGATGATGAAGCTTATTCATTTGTAAACCTCGAAAATGGTTTTCTAGTTGTTCTATCTCCTTTTCATTTTTGAGGAGGTTCTGCTAGAACTACTAGAGGCTGTATGGATGTCTAAGACACTAAGCTGACTGTTCTTGCTAGAAGAAGAGGTGACTAGTTCCTCAAACTTCTGAGTGACAATTTCTAAGGCTGTTTTATCCTTAGACCTAAGACTAGTTTGCCTAGTTACTGGCAACTTGACTAAAGGCTTTTCTAGGGAAGGGACAGGTTTACTAAGGTTACTTGGCTGGAGGATTACTTTGTTTTCTATCTGTTCCTCAATCCTATCAAGCTATTTTCCTATGACACCTGGACATTGGTTGGTGTAGTTGTTCTATTTTATCACCTTCTTGACTGGTTTCTCTTCACTGGAGGGGAACCTAAAAGGAGTAGCAACTACTTCATGGACAATGGTTCAAACTTGCCTAACACAATTACAATCAGTCAATTCATTAATTAAAATTGTTTTAGTAGGAATATAAGATTATATCTAAATGTCTTTTTCTTTTTAATGGTTAGATGTTGCCCATGCAACTCGACACCTCCCCCACCCACATGAACCCTATGCACTAAGTACCACTTGGGCTAAGAAATCGGACTAATTGTCTTGTATTTATTATATTATCACTGAAAATTCTTTGATATCTATACTCTTTTTAATAATATAATAGACAAATTATAATCATAACCAATTTTTTTTTTTAGATACGTAACCAAATATTTTCAAGTATTTTAATCTCCACCATTCCTCCATTAATAATTGAATATAAATAAAATTATAAAATTGATCATCTACAGTCTATTGCACCATAGAATGTGTGCCCTTAAGGCATATATTAGTAAACCATTTTGAAAAACTTTTTATGAAAAAAACAAAAAAGTAATTAACTGTTTTGACAATTTTTTCAATTTTTCATAAAAATTTTCTCAAAATGAATTGTTAATGTGTGTCCTAACCGGACCCATTAAAATATACTATGTTTTTTTCGGTATTCTCAAAAAAAATTAGAATCTTTTTAATGTTTTTTTTTTTCTTTTAATGTTATATAATATATTATATAAACTAGTATATTTTTTATTCATTCACCTTTAATAGAGATCATTGGATTCTGGCAATAAAAAGTGGGGGTCCAATTGACTATGAATACGGAAGCCAAACAAAATCTGAGTGGATTTCGATGATGTAAATATTGTCTAATGTGTGGGACTAGGTAGCTAAAACTTCAATCTACAGGTAAGCTAATTGGTGGTGACCAACATACCATTACAAACTTTTTTTTTTCCCAGGATTTGCCTTCTTTACCCCCTTGGTGTGTACATATACCAATTAATAAATTAATACACCTACCCTAATTTTCACTCAGACTGCTTCTTTTTGGATTTTTTTTTTTTTTTTTTTCAATCAAAACCTTTATTGTTCTAATGTCCCTCATTATTGTATTAATCGATTTATAAAAAAGCTTAAAGGGGATTCCTTTAAGAGAGTGGATAGAATTTATAAAAATTAATCTAAAAATATTTAGCAAGAAAATAAAGATAAGGCAAGTATTTTTTTTTTTTTTTTAGAGAGTTTTAACATATGTCATCCACTTCCAATGATATATATATATATATATATATATATATATATAAAACCGTAACCTCTGAAACTCTTATAATTTTCCAAGTCCCCACTATTTTCTTTTTCTTTTTATTTTAGATTCTTTTTATTCTAGGTTTTATATCTTATATATTTATTATTTCTCTTCAACGTGTAATTATCTTTTCAGTATTACAATAATTTAGTTTAAGTAAAACTCTATTAGATATATTTTGTTGACATCTCTAGAGCTTATCACATCATTATTATTATCTATAATATAATATAAAATTGAAGATTAAAAATTAATTATAATTTTTTAAGATACCTCACGTTAGAATTAGAAAAATGACTCACTTTAGTTTTCAAAAAAAAAAATCACATAACACGTTAGAATTTAAAAAAAAAAAAAAAAAAAAAAAAAAAAAAAAAAGGACTCACTTTAGGTTGTATTACAATAATTTAATTTAAGTAAAACTCTATTAGATATATTTTGTTAACCTCTCCAGAGCTTATCATATCATTATTATTATCTATAATATAATATAAAATTGAAGATTAAAAATTAATTATAATTTTTTAAGATACCTCGCGTTAGAATTAAAAAAATGACTTACTTTAGGTTTCAAAAAATATTTTTAAAAAAAAAAAAACCTCACATAACACGTTAGAATTTAAAAAAAAAAAAAAAAAGACTTACGTCAAAAAAAAATTAGTATTAAGAAAAAAAGAAAGAGACTCCTGGTGGGACTCTCTCTTCTCTCCTTAAAACCCTAACAATTACTATCTCAAAACCCTAAACTTAACTTCACTTTAAGTTTAAAAAAAGAAGAAGAGAGACTCACGTAAAAAAACAAAAAAACAAAAACAAACAAACAAGCGTATGTTCTTTCTTTTTAATTTGCTTTCATATGTGCCTGAGATTTTCTTTCTATTTTATTTTTTTGTTATGTTTATAATTGATTTTCTTTTGAATGTTTGGGTTAATCTCTATATTTTGACAGTGTTTTTGTGGGTTTGGTTTTTGGGTTGAAATTTATAATAATTATTTTATATTGTATATGGCAGATAAAGCATCTCTATTTTTTGGAGAAAAATCAAAACTGCAACCTATGTCTTCCAACCCAAGGAGTGGTAAATTTTTATTTGGTATATTATATATGAATTTTTTGAATCTGAACGTTTTTGTTTGGTTTTGAAGTAGAATTTGGGGATTCTATAAAATTTGGAAGCTTTAAGTCTTGGAGTTTTTAGTATTTGCATCTCAGAAGGATGATCTTAATTCTTTACCTTATATGTTTTTGCTTTATTGAGAATTTTTATTTAGGTTCAAGTGATTTTTTGTTTTCTTAATTAAAATTATGATTTTTGGTTGATTAATTATTTGTTTGGATTCATTTCAATTAATTATTTGTTTGGATTCAATGTAAAAGATAATGGAATTAGGTGTTATAATTTTAATAATGTTCCATGTTTTGAATTGTTTATATTGTTATTACTACAACTAAGTAAGATTTATTTATATCTTTGTAGTTTATATTAGTTTGAGTGAGTGAGTGAGTGTGTGTGTGTGTGTGTGTGTGTGTGTGTGTATAACTTTTGGGAATTTTGTTTTATTAATTTAAGAATTGTAAATTATTTTGTAGGTTTCAGTAACTATACACCTGCAGTGAGATGTTAACAATATAAACATACATATATGGTATTAACATTTTATAAAAATCTCTCTTACAACCCAATAACATTCTATGTTAGACAACACTTCTAAACTATAAAAAAGCATAGAAGTTAAATATTTCTTCCCATTGTATTTTATTTAATTATGACAAATTTTTTTTAACATGCTAACTAGCAAAATGTCTATAATATGCATATTATTGACCCAATTTTCTATTTCTAAAATTCTTAGATTTTATTATATAAATAACTTTCTCATGCATCGTATGGGTTAGCGACTAGTTACTCATTATTTGAGAGAGTTTTAAACTTATGGCGTCCGCTCCTAATGATAGGTCTTTATCATTAGACTTTACCAGTTGAACTAACTGGAACACACCTACTAATACAATTAAGTATGTTATAAATCCTAAAATGTTACTAGTGGCTGGCGCAAATAGGCTACATGCCTATATTAATTAAATATGACAACTCATTAATTTGGCACCTTTCTATTAATTTTTATTTTTATTTTTTGTAAAATTTCTATTAATTTTACTTCATACAAATTTCAAACCTCGCTCTCATCGAAAAAGTATTAAATTCTAGTGAAGTTATGCCTCGCTTTTAGAAATTACTAGTCGCTAACTCGTGCGATGCAAACAATTAACTATGAAAAAAAATCCAACAATGAAAGAAGAATTTAAATTATCATTTATGCAATGTTGTTGACAATGCCAAACAGCCTTAAAAATAAACCTATAGATCATAAAAATATCATAATAAATTAATATAGTATTGATAACGTACCTGAACTTTAATATGTTTAATATAAAACTCTTGATCTAACTTCAAAATAAATTCTACAAAATAGGAATATTTTTTTTAAATCAAGTTAAGAAAATAGAAAAACTATTAAATTCATGAAAGCAATCTTAGAAGAAAGTAAACAAATAACAATGCTATTTCCATTCAATGACACATATTGAGAGTATATAGGAACAATAACGAAACAACTCAAACTTGTGAGCTACTATGAGTAAAAAAAAAAACAGAAAAAAGACCCTTGTGTAGTAGCCTCAATTGATGGCTATTACATATTGGATCTATTTCAACTGAGTTTCAATTCAAGTGTTTATGTAAAATTTTAAAATTTTCATCAATCTTCGGATTGAATTTTTACATAACTTAGTTAATTGTATAGTCATCCTATTTCCACCCTTAGAGACAATAAACGCACAACTATGATTAAGTTGTCACAAAAGGTTTTTTTTTTTTTTTTTTAATTCAACGATCTATAAAGGTTTTGGGTTTAAGGTGAAAATTCTAGAGAAATCAACAAATAGTCAAAGGCTTCGAATATATTGTACAGTCACTCTATTTCCACCAAAGTTTTAAATTTAGTTTTAGAGGCTATTTTAAATTAGCTATTAGAACGGAATATTTTGGTATCGGTGTGTGCCGGTGCACCATTTCAGGATTACGCACCAAGTATATATTTAAATATATATAATAAAATTACTATTATTTATTATTATTAAGCTAAAGTTTTTAAATTGATTTCTTCAAAAAAAAAGTTTAAAAAATGATTATATATAAAATTCTAATGAAGGAACGTTCAAAATTAAATATGCTATTATTGTAAATAAGCAAGCATAAAAGGGAATTTGTAAAACATGCAACTTTCCTGGAAACTTTTCAAAAATTCATCATTCCCAAGCACGTGACTCACCGCTCTATATCTCCTCAACCACTACCCTTCTTCCGTTCTTATTTTACTTTTTCATTATCACAGAACCTTTTCAAACTCTCTCTCTCCTCATCTTTTTTCACCTTCCTTTAATTTAGAGTCTTTAGCCAGAACTCTAACCTTCTCCCCAAATCACAATAGTGTTGAGTACCTCATAACAATCAGACCTACTCATTCCCCATGATCAATTGAGATCAAGTACACGGAATCGAGCAAATCAGCAAATAAGGCTAGCTTTTTATATTTTGGCTCGAAAAGAGTATTTCAGCCAAAATGCCTGAATTTCAGATATTTTTTCCCTCTTAGAAGATGTGGGTGGTTTCGGTTTGTATTGGGCTTGTGGTATAAAGGGAGATGGGAATGAAAGGAAGCAGAAAGGTCGATCGGGACAGATGAATGGTGGGGGAACGAAAGAGAGCTATATTGGGTTTGGCTGTAAATCTGCGTTTTGGAGGAAGGAGAAGGGTGGAAGAGAGAGGATAAATAAGGAGTTCGGTCTCCATATTTTTGTTAATGATGGCATGATCATTCTTAAATAGGAGAGAGTAAAAATGGGAGAGTCTTATTGCATTTGGGTAGAAGTATAACTTGTGCTAGAGATTTTTTTTATTAATTAATTTTAATATTACATTAAGTAACGTGTAAAATTGTGAAGAGTTCAATCAAAAATTAAAGGCTTCAATTTTATATATATATATATATATTATTGGGTTTATAAATTTAAAAAAAAAAAAAAGAGAACATTCAAACCAAAAAAAAAAAAAAAAGCCATGAGTTTTCTTTAAGATACTTAACCAAATTATATTTAAAAATGAAATAAACTACAAATAATTTTGTAATTTTTATGGTTTATGAATTTATTAATGGTTTTAAGATTGAGCTATTGAGTGGACGAGTGGTGATGCCATTTCCTAGTACTTTTTTATTTGGTAATATTTTATATTTAAATTAAATTAATTGTTGATCGAATCAGCAATAATAAAGTGGTTCCAAGAACGTGGAATGGCATTGTAATTGACTTGGGTCTTTGTGATTGGGTCAATTAATTTGTTCACATTTAAAGGATTGTGTTTTCCGTAGGGGTAGCTTTCTTTTCCTTTCTTGGTAGGGCGGCGATCTCTTCTCACTTTTCTCCGTGTCTCCAACTAACACGTGTCCACATCAAACAATACTTGATCAAAACGCTTCCAACCGTCTGATCCCCCACCAGAAACAAAAGGTAAATAAGAGAAATTGTAAGCATACAACAAAATGACACAAGATTTTCACTAAACTTTTATTTTTTTAGTTGTAAACTTGTAATAAGATTCCAGTATAATATATATATATATATATATATTTTTTTTTTTTGACCAATAACAAGCACTTCAGTTGTAAAAACGTTATAACATTTTGTTGTATTTTCATAAATAAAGTAAAACCAAAAGGGCCTTTTGGAAAAGATTTTTGACAAGCAAAATTTTTTTACAATTTTTACATGCTAGTCCCTCCTTCTCACGCGGCGAGGAGGCGGAGCATGCCGACAAAAATGTCGGGTTGAAGTTGAACTTGAACCCCAACTTTAAAAAAATTAATATAAAAAAGGTAACACTGACGTCAGCAAATCCGTTTATGTGTACCCAAAACAAAAAGGTAACGGAAAAATAGCGCCGTCTCAAAATATCCGTTCAACACTACCCCGCCGTCCTTTGGTCTAATAATCGCCGCGTGGCATCACAATCGCGTGCCACGTGTCTGTAATTATTCATGGAGGTCCCCACCACGCGCGCGGCGGGGCTATATTTGTGTATGTGTGAGACGGAGTAGTCAAAGGCCTCGTTGACTGAGCCGAATATTTACATGGCTCACATTCAATACGTTGTTGTTGTTGTTATTGTTGTTGTAGTAGTAGGAGTAGTAGTAGTACTGTAGTAGCGTAGTACTAGTTGTCGTTGCTTTTGTTGTTGTTGTTGTTGCTGCGCGTGATCTCCACGCTCTTCTTCATGTGGTTCTCTCTGACAGACAGGCTTTTAAGTTGGGGGCACACAAACACGCTTTTGTTTCACGTGTACGTGTAAGGCTGTCTTTATGGAGTTCAGATTAGATTTCAGATTATGGATTGGATTTGGCTCCTCACTCGTGAGTTTACAACTTGTACTGTTTTATATTTAGGCTTTTTACAATTTGCACAAATTTTTATATTTAGATTTGACGTGTGATTGTATTCCCTTATCTTATTCTCTTTATATATATATATATATATATATGTGTGTGTGTGTATGTGTGTGTTTTTCAAAAAAAAAAAAAAAAGATTTTGTTAACATATTTAGATTTTGCTACCATTGAGTAGTTTTTAATTAAGGGTAATGTTATGGTATATGCATAGGGGGTGTTAATGTTTGACCCAACCTGCGAGTACAACGACATGAACCTGACACAGGTTTTTGCGAATTAGGATTGTGCCTTAATGGACTTGGGTCATAAACAAGTCAACCCAAATACAACACGATAAGAAACGTGTCATAAGTGGGTCAATCCGCATAACCTGCAATAGACACATTTGACATACCAATTTATTTGTGTCAAACCAAAATGACTCACTTAACACAACCTGTTTAACTCGTATAACAAATAATATTCATTTTATTTTAGATTTGTCAAATACCTATTATATCCAACATATATTTTAAATTTAAAAAGAAAAGTGAGTAATTACAAAAATTTACAATGTATATAATTGAAAATTGAAACTTTACAAATCCTAGATTTCTAAACCCTACAAACCCTAAATCTCTAAACCTTCTTTTAAATATCTTATTTTATTTTATTTTTTAATTTCAGCCGTACTACTCACTCTATTATCTTATAGTCTTATGCCTAATTTTCAAACTCAAAGTCTCAAATCGGTTATTGCTCTCTCTCTCTCTCTCTCTCTCTCTCTCTCTCTCTTTATAAATGATAATCGTAGTCACAGTCAAGATTAGTCTACTATTTGTTCCAATTCTTTCAATATTGATACTTAGCATTTGGGGAGTTCCGAGGATATTATATTTTTGTTAAACTATGTTATTTTGAGTTTGAATTGAAGTGTATGCACTTCTTTTAAAGTGCAAAAAACTTATTTTTAGATAAATGTTATATTTTTGTTGAACTATATTATTTTGAATATGAATTGAAGACTTGAAGTGTATGCATTGCTTTTGGGATGTAAAAAAAAAATATTTCTAGATGGATGTTATATTAAATATTAAGTAGGTTGAAATGGGTTGTATTATATTCGTGTCAACCCAACACGACTCGTTTATTAAGCATGCCAAATGGGTTAGGTCAGGTCAACCTGCCCTATTAACAAGTCGGGTTAGGGTTGAAGGGTCATGACATGATTATTGAATGGATAGGGTTAGGGTTGAGTCATTTAGTCGAATACCCCTATCTCGACACAACATGAACCCGACATGCTAACCCGAATTGACACCCCTAAGGATGCACACAAAAAAACATCATAATAATTTCACAAGATTTCTAAATTAATATGCCAACTCACATATCAGTCTACCATAATTTTCAATTAATTTTTTTTAATAATATGACATTCTAATTTGGAAATATTATGAAATTTTTATAACTTTTTGTTGTTTTAATATTATTCCATAAGTAATAATACAACTAATTCACTTAGCATTACTTGTAAGATAATTCTAAAAAACATAATGATTGGCGACACACCACAACTGTTATTAATTAAAAAAATGTAGGGGGCATTTTTATATCGGGGCCTAGGTGACATTGCCTAAGGGTCAATCCAAGCGATGGAGTCATTATGCGATTGCTGGTCCTTTTTGTGAGCCATAACACTCTACCCTTCAAAGAGTTTCAAGTTTATGACTTCACTATCATTAACTTAACTAAAAGCAATCCCCCAATCCGTTTCCATGCACAAGTTTGACCCTTGTACGTGCGTATAATAGCCATCTAGGAACATATTTTTCGTTTTATTTAAAAAAAAAAAAACTCACATGGCATCCAATCAACATAAACATATTATTTTAATCTTTCCATTTGACTATTTAGACTTTTTCATCAACCAGTTAACAACAATGACGATTTTGACGTAAGAACAAAAAGGAACAAATGTTATTGACTAAAATAAAATTTAATAAGTTATGGACTATTTGGAAACATGTTAGTTCGTCCAAAGCAGTCGATCCATAATCAGACCACGTTCAAAAGGTTTCGCAAGGAAAGAACCCCAACAGAAGCGTCATGCACGTGAATAATATCTGTCCATGGGTAACAAGACCATCCAATTCCAGGATAGTCATTCATGACCCAAGGGCATGGACGACTAGACGACACTTAGCGAATTTTAAGAGAACCTTTTAGGGTTATAATTAGACCATGATTCGCTATTTCTAAAACGTGAAGAGGATTCCTTGTAATCCGCTTCACGTTCTCCATTTTCTCCATTAGCTCCACACATCCCTTATGATAGTAGTGGATCCGAACAAGTAGACTCATTCCTAACTCTCTATAAAAAGATCAAGTCACATTCACCCGAGTAAGATTTACCACACAGTTTTCCATCCTTGTGTTCTAAAAAGAAAACTGACTTAAACGTCGGAGGGTTCTTAGCCAAGTTACACTGGTCACCCTTGACAGTTTTTTCTTCTCTTTCAATTCATAAAGCCATCACCATAGCCCGAAACATTCCAGCCTACTGATTTTCGTGCATCATCACATGTTATTATAAGTTAACATTTGATTATTTTGAAATTTCCGTACATTTTTATACAGTGAAATTCACTAAGGAATTCTTTCTAAAAAAATCACTAAGGAATTAAATTATACATGAGAATTATCTAAATTGGAACGATAGAATGGTATCTGATGATGTATAACAAAATCAGTAGGCTGGATGCTTCGGACTTCGATGGCGAAGAGATAATCTGGAATGAACCTGAAGAGATGAACAAACTATGAGAGGTGACCGGGGTGGACCGGCCAAAAACCCTCCAATGATAAAGTCAGTGTATCTCTCAATTTTAAGAATTCCAAATTACTTGGAAAAAGATCCCGTACCTTTTCATTGGCAATAGTTGTTTATATAGTGCATGTTGTAAGCAGTTAGTTACTTAATAACTTCTCCTATATTGGAGGAGGTCGGAGGGTTCGAAGTTAACTTCCATAACTGCTATGGAAGTTATATTATTTGGTCATACGTTCTGTAACTGTCATTGGAGATGGTTTTGTGGTGATGGTTTTGTGGCAATGTCTTTGATTGCGCATATGTGTTCTGGAATAAGTGTATAAACCTTGTCTAGGATTGCATGTGGTGGCCACGTCTGAAGTCCTTGTAGGCCGTCCAAGAGTCTTTATGCACGGACGACCCTAGCATGGACGAAGTTCCTGGGCTAAGTCATCTCCGCTTCTTCTTTAGACGACTCCTACGGACGAGCTTGGAGTTGGGTTATTTTGGGACACTATCAGTTGCCCTCCTATCTGTGGGTCGTCTAGGAAAGTGTGACATGGTGTTGCTCTCTGGTCGTGTGTATTCATATCAATGTGTAAACTCATCACGTGTCACGATCTCACTAGTGAAAGTACACGTCGACTCATTTTTCGAGGAGTGTGCCACATGTCAGCTCATGGTTGGCTATGCCACTTCAAGTACTAAAGTCTTCGCCTATAAATAGTGGAATTCCTGCGCTACTCCCCTCATTTCTGAAATTTTTCTTCCCTAACATTCCTCGTCCTAACGCCTCGTCTAGAAGTTTCTCGCGTCCATAGTTATCACTTAGATCCAGGTATTTTCCTCACTATTGTCCTTAGGTTTAAAGTTCCCAAAAAATGACTGAGATTGTCTTTTCCTCGTCTAGTAATAGCCTCAAGAAAGCCATAGACGAGTTTCATGAACCAAGTAGCTTTAGTGGATCAAGTGATAGTAGTAGTAGTGGTAGCAACAGTAGTAGTAGTGAGGGGAATACCTCTGACGAGTATACGTCAGGCGTCCCTGGGGTTCCTTTGGAGGTTCTTCAGAAAGGACTTAGGATGAGAACCGAGTCTGGGTCAAGGGCTGGCACAAGTGCTCCCTCGTCCACTGTCCAGGACGAGGTTGAGGTTGTTTATAGTTGTGCTATAGATATTCCGTCCAAGACAGACAGCAAAAGGTTAGAATCTCTTAAGGCTTGGTACCAAATCCCTGATAACTTAAACCCTAAGTTATCAGTTTATGGGGAATGGTGTTGCCAACCCTATTTTGGAGTTGGTATTTATGAGGCTTACCTCTTGGGGGGTTTAAGGTTGCCTCTCAATGCCTTTGCTAAGGAGTTGCTCACTAGGTTAGGCTTGGCCTTCTGTCAGTTCAACCCCAACGCATGAAGGCTTATTGTTTCCATGCAAGTCTTATGGAGGGAGGTTTTTGGGCGGGATCGTCCTCTTACTGTGGACAAGTTCCTCTACTGCTATAAACCCTCCGAGATTAATCAATCCCTTGGCTTCCATCAATTCACAGCTGGAGGGGGAGACTATAGATTGATTAAGTCTTTGGTCACCTCAAACAGGAACTGAAAGACGGAGTTCTTCTTCATCTCTGGTTTCTGGGCTGGGAACCCACTTGAGGTTGACAGGGATCCATTTGGTCCCTACACAGGAGAGTTAGGGAACCTTCGTCTTGAAGGTACGTTTGAGGTTGTCCGTCCTGCTATGTTCATATATATTTTTAGCTTGCTTGTTCTCGTCTAATGTTCTCTCTTTTTTTGTAGGTGTTAGACGACCTCACTTGAGCAAGTTCTACATTGAGCACGTTCAAAAGGCTCGTCTGTACACTGACAGGACATTCCATTTTTTGGTGAGCTTGAGGCGTCTTGCTGCCTAGGGGTTAGGTCCTGAGCCATCTGCTGAAGCCATAGCCCACGAGCTCACTGTCCGCAGACGTAAGTTTCTTTTCTTCTCTTTCTTTTTTTAATTAATCCGATAACAATTAATAGTAAAAAAAAATTTTTTTTTTTAGGAATGGCTACAATGAAAGAGAACAAGGGCAAAAACGTGGTGGACGAGGGGGCTGTGCAGGGGGTTCAATCCCAATCTCGTCCATCAGTGGGTGATAAAAGAAAAAGCCTGTCCAAGGGAATCGACTTGGGGAATCTTCCAAGTCGACGCAGGGAGAAAAAGGCTAAACATGGGTCGTCCAAGACTGGGATGGTTAAGCCTAGTTCCGTCCCCCCTGCCCAGCGGCCTCCCGTCCATGTGCATGACATCGATGATGATCTCTTCGATCCTCCGTCCATGGACATGCCGTCCACAGCCCAAGTGCCCGTCTCATCCCAGCCCTCTAGTCAAGTCCCTCTGAAACTTATTAGAGATGAAGACTTAGCATGGGAGAGGTTTGAAAGGGTTGTGACTAACCAGGACGTGGCGTCCTGCTACAACATATCTTTGAAGGATTTTGAGCACTCTGGTGTTCATGGCCTCTTCAAGGTAAACATCTCATTTTTATCTCGTTCTCATTTTTATCTCATCCTCATTTTTATCTCGTCTTATCAATACTTAATTATGCCTTGTCTAAAAAACAAATTTTGTGTAGGCAATGTCCAAGTTCATCGCTGCGTCCAGACAAGCGACAAAACTGGACAAGACGAGGATCCTGCTGGAGAGGAGGATACAGGAGGTCAAGGATGAGAGCAAAAGGTGGGCTGAAGTGGCGGCTAAGGCCAAGGACAAAGTGAAGGAGCTGCAAAACCATGTAGAGGAGCTGAAGACTGATGTCATAGAGAAGGACACTCGTCTTGATCATCTTCAAAAGAAGAATAACGAGTTGAGTGCTCTTCTTGAAAAGGTTAAGGGAGACACGGTTGCAGAGTTTAAGGCGTCTAAAGAGTACACTGATTCTTTGGACGCAAACTATGTAGCTGGGTTTGAAGACTTCAGAATGGACGCTATGGAGAATTTTCCTAACCTTGACTTCAGTTCTATCAAGCTCAACCTTGGTGGTGCTGCCACAAGCTCAACCTTGGTGGTGCTGCTACAAGCTCCACCTTGGTGGTGCTGCTACAAGCTCCCAAGACGACCCCAGTGCTGACCCTCCCCAAAGAAGACCACTTTTGTACTTAGTTTTTCTTTGTATTTTTATTTTTGTTTGGTCCATTGTTCTGGATCATTGAATGTAACGCAAATACAATTTAACTCGTCCAAAAGTTTTAGGACGACATGTAAACAACTTGTTTATTTCAACTTTGTATAAGGGTTTTTTGGACGCAGGTTGTCCACCCTTTTTATTAATGAATGAATGTTTGCTCTATCTTTTATTTACTCATTGTATGGACGAACTTAGTTTGCATTCCAATAACTTTTTGACTCGTCCTTGATAGGGACCTGTCCACGTTCAACTCAATTCTTCATTCTTTGAATTCAGAATGGCTCGTCCACGAATGGTGTTGTCATTGTTGATTTCAACATTATTCCTCGTCTATTTGTTGGACGAGTATTTGCCTATGGACGAGTTGCTAGTTTTTTTAATTTAAAAAAAAACTTTTTTTATTCGTCCAAATTTTAGGCTATTTTAGTTGATATCCATTGGATTTTATGCGTGCATTTCCTCGTCCATGGATGGGTTGAGCAATCCCTTGTCCATGGTTGGGTTAACACATTGGGGCATCAGCTTGTCTCTTGGTTTGGACGAACGTGCCATATTTTTGCTTTATCCTGATTAGGCATGGCAATTTCAGTCCGATCCGCGAGTAGCCGGCCCAGCTCGACCCTAATGGGCCGGATTTTACCCGGTCTGATAAGGAATAGGGTCGGGTATGGGTTTAAAAAAAAAAACCCGATCCGGGTCTGGGTCAGGTCCGAGTTTTACAAAAACCCGGCCCGAAGCCCAGACCCGAACCCGACTTGGTGTTAAAAAATTACAGAAAAACCCTAGGATATATATATCTCTCTTAAACTAACCTAGCCCTCATTTTCACTTTCAGCAGAGCAGCAGCCACAGCCACCAAGCCCACTCACTCTCACTCACGCCTCCTTCAATCCCTCCTCACCCTCTCTGCGTTGCCTCATTCAGTACACACACTCAGCACACCTGCACACGGTGACACGGCCTCACACCTCCAAACTTTACCACACACGGCCTCACACCTCACGGCTCACGCAGCACGCAGCTCTTCCTCACACAGCTTTCCTCACGGCTCACGCCTCCTCACAGAGCCCACACAGCCCACGCAGCTCACGCCTCCTCTTCCTCAGGTACACTCCTCAACTCTCTCTCTCTCTCTCTCTATTGTTTTTGTCTTTTTCAGTTTTTCTTGATCTGGGTATTGCTTGCTGATTGTTGGATTTGTTTATGTGAAAATGTTAAATGGGTATAGCTTACCTTCTCTTGCTATTGTTTATGTGAAATGGAAATGTTTTTGACTAAGTGATGTTAGGGACTAGAATTTTTTCCCATACCTTTTATGTAACTATTATTTGACTGAAAGTCTGAAACAATGTACATTATGTAACTATTATTTAATTATATTCTATATAAAAGTTGAAGATGGAAAATTACCAAAGAGTTTGCTTAATAGAACATATGAGGAAATAGATTTATTTCCTTTCATATTTAAGAATTTCATCTTTTTCTAAATTCTGTTAGGATTTTACTCTATATATGTATTTTTGTTTTATAATAGAAACAACAGAGAACTCATGAAATTTTGACAATTACCTTCAATTTATGAAATTTTGGCAATTATGCTTCAATTTATAAAATCTTGCAATTAAATGCTTGAATCTAAGACTCCATTAAATACTTTAGGAAGCACAGGATAACAGAAGTTCAAAGAAAAAAGCAAGCTCAACGAGCAAAGATTTTTTTCAAATTAGGTTTAGTTTCTAAGTGAGGCCTACTGTGAGATCTCTATAGACTATTATAAATATTATAGTCTTATTTTCATGTTTCCTTGCACTAGATAGCTGAAGGCAAGCTCCTTTTTCTTTTCTTTTTTCAGGAGTTAATAGTATTTAATTATTTCAAATTTACTACACGTGCACTGTACTAATGGTACATGGATCTTATTGTGATCCATTTTAGGTAATTTAATTTTCTTAGGAGTCCAAGTCCTAGCACTGAGGAGTAAGAGAATTTGGAAAGAAAAATGTTAAAAGTAATAAAAGTTTTACTACATAAAGCTTACAAAATGATGTGATAATGAATGTGATTGGTGGGCTTCACCCGCCTAATAAATTAATGAATTGTTTTTTAGATGACACATCAATTTGTTAGCTTTATGTAATAAAGTTTTAGTATCCCTAACATCACTCAGTCAAAATATATTATATATGCCTCACTTATAGTGTTTCTGTTCCGCTGTTCATATCTGCATAGTTTGTTTAATGGAAGAAATTGTTTATTTTTTTTTGTGTTTGTTGTGAATGTAATGCCTAAAATAGAGATGGGAGACACAAACAAATCTGGTTCTTCCTCGCCAAGCGGCTCTCCCTCGGGAACTGGACATTGTCCCTTGCCAGCTATGCGGTCTCCTTCACCATTTTCACGATCACCCTCACCATTGTTGCCTTCTGGCAACTCACCCTCAGGATCACCATCACCATCACCTTTATGCCCATTAAACAACGAGTGAGTGTTTGAATTTGTGAATATTTGTTTTGATTGATAGAATTTGTGAATATGTGTAATAATGAATCTGTGAATATTGAATTTGTGAATATTTGTTTTGATTGATAGAATTTCTAACTCCCAAACTTTTGAACAAATTAGGAGTCCAAAATCCCTAGTGGTGGACTTGGTGGAAGAGGACTTAGAGGAACAAGAGGGGAGTCAAGGGATAGGGGAAAAGGGAGAGCAAGAGGGTACAAATGAGGATGAGGATACAGGTAGAAAAAGAAAGACTACCTCAGATGTTTGGGAGCATTTTACAAGGAAGAAAGTTAATGGAAAATTTAAAGCCGAATGCCATCATTGTAGCAAGCTTTACTTGGGTGACTCTAGTCAAGGTACAACTCATTTGCGTAATCATTTAGCAAGATGTCCACGGTTAAAATTTAGGGTCCGTTCGGTTGGAGGAGTGGAAAAGTGAGAGGATAGAAAATTGTGGGAGGATGGAAAATATTTAGTTTTTCCTCTTGTGTGTTCGGTTGGAGGAGTGGAAAAGTGGGAGGATGGAAAACTTTTGTGTTCGGTTGGAGAGAAAAGGGAAAGGATGGAAATTGTAATTTATATAAATTGACTATTATATCCTTGTTACATAATATGTAAGAAATAAATTTATTTCTAATCATTAATTAATATAAAATTTATCACATCATATATACAAATTTATATTATTATAATGTAAAAATTAGATTAACTCATGTTAAAAACAATATTTAATAATGTTGAAAAGAATTATTAAAAAAAAAAAGTTACTAAACAGTAACATTGAGAAAAAAAAATCAACAACGTTACTATGAACAGTAACATTGAAAAGGATTAAAAAAAAAACAACGTTGAACAGAAAAAAAAAATATTCAAGTAACGTTAAAAAAAAAAAAACAGAAGAAGAAGAACGTGTTCAGTAACGTTGAGAGAAAAAAAAAATCAACAATGTTACTGTTCATGTGAACAGTAACGTTGAAAAGAATTAAAAAAAAAAAAACAACGTTACTTTCAGTAACGTTGTTGAACAGAAAAATAAAAAATTCAGGTAATGTTGAGAAAAAGAAAAAAAAATGAGAAAGTTGAAAAAAAAAAGGTGGGAAGAGGGTATTTTTGTAAAAGTGCTACTATAGAACTTTTCTCTCCATATTTTCCTTCCGATTTGGAAGGAAAAAAAAAGTGGGCCCGGAGAGAAAATTTTCTCTCGAGTTTTCCATCCTTCCTATTTTCCTTCCCCAAACGAACAGTGAAAAACAGTATTTTCTTTCCTATTTTCCTTCCTATGTTTTCCATCCTCTCTGTTTTCACTCCAAACGAACAGAGCTTTAAAGATATAAGGGATATGCGACAACAAGTGTTAATTAGACAACAAAATAAGGTGGATGGAACAATGAGTTTAAATGCTTACCAATTTGATCAAAACATAGTGAGGAATAATCTTGCCCGTATGGTCATCCTACATGAATACCCACTTTCAATAGTTGACCACTTTGGGTTTAGAGTATTTGTGAAGTCTCTTCAACCTTTGTTTAAGCTTATCTCAAGAAATACTTTGAAGAGTGACATTATTAAAATTTATGAGAATGAGAGGGAGAAAGCTTTGAAGATGACAGACAAGAATGGAAGTAGGATGGCAATTACAACTGATATGTGGACTTCGAGTAACAAAAAGAGAGGGTTCATGGTCATTACCGCTCACTTTATTGATCAAACTTGGACATTGCAAAGCCAAGTTTTAAGGTAATTTTTTAATCTATGAATGTTAAATCTATTATTTATTTATGAATTGAGTTTATTGATCAAACTTAGACTTTATGTTAAATAGAATGTTTATAAAGTTATGTTATAATTATTCCTATTATTTTTCTAGGTTTGTTTATGTTCCTTCTCCACACACGAAAGATGTCCTTGCTGAAGTCTTTGTTGATTGTTTTTTAGAATGGAACATTGATAGGAAGTTGTCCATAATTACTGTTGATAATTGTAGTACTAATGATGCCATGATAAGACTTCTTTTGAATAAGCTTGATACTAGTTCTCTTATGTTGGGTGGCTCTATGTTGCATATGAGGTGTGCTGCACATATTTTGAATTTGATTGTTCAAGATTGTTTGTCTCTTATTGGTGATGGTATTGAAAGGATTCGTGATAGTGTGATTTATTGGACTGGATCACCAAAAAGAAGGCAAAAATTTGATGAAAATGCACGCCAATTGCGTATTCAATGCACCAAAGAGTTGGTTTTAGATTGTAAAACACGTTGGAATTTAACTTACTTAATACTTTCTACTGCATTGGTTTATAAAGATGTTTTCTCTCGTTTGGCTAAACGTGAAACATCTTATACTTGTTTGCCATATGACCATGATTGGGAGGTAACCAAAGATATTTGTGGGAGGTTGGAGTTGTTTCATAGTGTGACTGAGTTTTTCTCTGGTCGTAAGTATCCCACAACTAATATGTATTTTACTTTAGTGTGTGAGTTGAAAATTGCATTAAATGAATGGAGTTTGTCTTCAAATGAGATGATAAGTACGATGGCAGAAAGCATGCTTGCTAAGTTTAATTCTTATTGAGCTAATGTTAGTATTGTTATGGCTGTTGCTGCTATCTTGGATCCAAGGTATAAGATGAAGTTATTGGAGTTTTATTATCCTAATATTTATGGTGATAATTCTGATTTGGAGATTGAAAAAATCAAGAATATTTGTTATGATTTGCTTGATGAGTATGGAGATATTGATGAGTCTCCTGTAGATAATGAAAGAAGTTCTCATATGCCTACAAGTACTTCAAATCAAGTGGCACAAATGAAATTTAGGTTGAGTGGGTCAATGTCATCTTTTGATTTGTTTGTGAACAATAGTTCAAGTAGTTCAAAGAAACATGGGAGTGCTAGAATGGAATTTGATCATTTCATTGATGAGGGGGTGTTAAAAAGGAGTGAAGATTTTGATATTTTGGCATGGTGGAAAAGTAATGGTCTCAAATATCCTACTTTACAAAAGATTGCAAGAGATATTTTAGCCATTCCTGTCACAACTGTTGCTTCAGAATCTGCCTTTAGCACTAGTGGAAGATTGTTAAGTCCACACCGTAGTAGGCTTCATCCCAAGACTATAGAGGCCATGATGTGTGCTCAGAATTTGTTATGGAGTGAAATCAATGGTTAGCAATTGACTAATTTGTACTTACAAAATCATTTTTTTTTTTTAATATTTGTTAGTTATAATTTGATGAAGTTTATTCTATTTTTTAATTTATTGTTGTTGTAGGTTCTTCAACTATGTTTGGAGATTGTACATTTCAATCAATTCTTGATGATGGGAAGCCCAATGAAGAGGATGGGACTTGTGTCACAGCTGTAGATGATTAGATTTTATATTAATTTAGTAGCCTTTTTAATTTCTTAGACTTCTTGAATTAATTTTTTGGTTTGTAATTATTCTAAACTTGTCACTTGTGGGACTTATTTTGTAGTTTTTTAATTTTTTGAACTTGTTGGACTTGTAATACTTATTTCTTGGACTTGTTGAATTTATTTTATTTTTATGTTTAGTAGGTGATTTTAGCTATGTTTTATTGATTTATGATTAAATGGTTATCTTCGCTAGGTGATTTATTGATTTATAATTTTAGCTATGATATATTAGTTTATGATATTAGTTATGGTTTATTGATTTATGAATTTATAATTAACAGGTGATTTATTTATTTATAATTAGTAGCCTATGATTTGGATTAATATGGCATTTGGGCCACGTTAATAACGTGACGTTATTTAGGCTTGAATATGCATGCTTGAATGTAGGCAAAAAAAGTTGCTACCTGGATTCTCAAAAAAAAAAAAAAATGGGCTTCAATTCTCATCAAAAAAAGTAAAATTGGGCTTCAGTCCAAATTTTTTTTTTGGTTGGGCAGCGATTTGGGCCTTAGATTAGGCCCAAATCTGCCAGAGCTTAACAGGGCCCGCGGAGCTCGGCGGGGCGGGTCTGGGCCCCGGGAAAAAAACCCGGTTAATAAATGGGCCGGGTTCGGGCTACGGGTTTTGGCCCGCGGGTCGGGTTCGGGTATGAAAAAACCCGGCCCGAACCCGACCCGTTGCCATTCCTAATCCTGATTTGAGGAAAGCTTATGGACGATAGATCCTTGCATCCAAGGATTTTGTTCTTCTTTAGTTCATTTTCATACATATACTCAAATATACTTGAAAATACATCACATATATAAGAACTCTACTTTGTAAATATTCGTCCACAGGCATTGCACATGCTTAAGAGCTTGTGCTTTTAGGGAATTACAAACGTTTAAACACGAATTAGTTCATAAGTAATACACATCTTAAAACATTAGCAGTAGGCAAATATTATAAAATAACAATTACTTCAAACGTCCGTGACGTCCGTCCTGTGGCGACACTCATCCATGGTTGTTTTTTATTGATAGTATTTTCTCAAATGTTCAACATTCCAAGGATGTTCAAGCTTCCGTCCGTCCAGGGCTTCCAAATAGTAGGATCCTTGCCTTTTACAATTGATAACCCTGTAAGGTCCTTCCCAATTCGGTCCCAGCTTTCCATGAGCAGGGTTTTTGGTGGCTAAAGAAACCTTTTTTAGGACGAGGTCCCCAAAGTTAAAGCGCGCGTTCATCCTTACCTCGTCTATGAGATCGAGGTTAAGACGAAGCTGGTCCTCGTTATCTTCGTCCTGATACTTCATCACTCTATAGCTGGCCATGTGCACCTCCGCAGGTATGACTGCTTCGCTCCCATAAGCCAGTTTGAAAGGAGTTTCCCCTGTGGGGGTCTTCGTTGTTGTTCTGTAAGCCCACAATACACCTGGTAATTCATCCGGCCATACTCTCTTTGCCCAGTCAAGCCAAGTCTTGATGATTTTCAACAAGGAATGGTTTGCTACTTCAGCCTGGCCGTTTGCTTAAGGGTGGGATGGTGAGGAATAATGATTCTGAATTCCAAAGTGTTCACAGAAGTCCCTGAAAAGTGCATTGTCAAACTGTCGTCTATTGTCCGATACCAATACCCTTGGCACCCCAAATCAACACACAATGTTTTTCCAGACGAAATTCTTAACATTTTGTTGTGTGATCTTTGTTAGTGGTTCTGCTTCTATTCACTTAGTAAAGTAGTCAATACCTACCACTAAAAACTTCATCTGTCTGGTTTCAAGTGGAAAGGGACTCAAAATGTCCACTCCCCATTGTGCGAATGGCCATGGGGCCATCATAGGAGTAAGATACTTTGATGGTTGTTTAAGGACATTGCTGAATCGCTAACATTGGTCACATACTTTGACATAGGCCTTTGCGTCTGCTTGAATGGTTGGCCAGTAGTATCCTGCGCGGACGACTTTATGCACTAGCGCTCTTGCTCCCAAGTGGTTTCCACATGCCCCTTCATGAATTTCCCTCAACACATAGTTTGCTTCATCTGGAGCTAAGCATCTCAGATAAGGTTGAGAAAAACCTCTTTTGTATAGCACCTCATTTATGAGGACATACCTGGACGACCTGATTCTTAGTTTCATGGCCTAGTCTTTTCCCTCCGATAGCCTTCCATCCTTCAAGTATGCCACTATTGGAGTTGTCCAATTTTCTTCGCTTTCTATCTGATGCATCTCCAAAAGATCTATGCTTGGCATATATTGAATTTCGTCAAAATCGTCCAAAGCCCCACCTATCAAGGCTTCTTTTGCTAAAGCATCTGCTTTCATGTTTTCTTCCCTTAGGACTTGAATGAAACTAACTTCTTTGAATTTCTTCACAAGGCGTCTCACCTTATTCAGATATTTCTTCATGCGTTCCTCTTTGGCTTCATACGTCCCATTCACTTGACCTATGACTAGCTAAGAATCTCCATGGATGAGTAATGATTCTGCTCCCAAAGACTTTGCCAGCTCTAGCCCCTTTAGGAGGGCCTCGTATTCTACTTCGTTGTTGGTTGTTGCATACTGCAGGCGAACCTTGTACTTCAATTTATCTCCTTCCGGAGATTTCAAAATAACTCTTATCCCTCCTGCATGTAATGTGGAAGACCCATCTACGTGGACGACCCATCTTTGAGTGCTGGCTGGCTCGTCTAAACCTTCAACGCTTGGAGTAAATTTCGTAATAAAATCTACCAATACCTGTGCTTTTATCGCACTCCTTGGCAGGTACTTGATATCGAATTCCCCAAGTTCAATAGCCCATTGGACTAGTCGTCCTGCAGCTTCTAACCTGTTCATTGCCTTCTTCAACGGATGGTCTGTCAAGACGTTAATGACATGTGCTTGAAAATAGTGCCTCAACTTCCTCGAGGCCGTAATCAAAGCAAAGACTAATTTTTCTATCATAGGATATTGTCCTTCTGCTCCTTTCAGAGCTTGGCTCGTATAATAGATTGGCTTCTGTACTTTTCCTTCTTCTCTGATCAACGCTGAGCTTACTGCATGTGGGGACACCGCCAAATACAAGTATAATTCTTCACCAGGTACAGACGGGCTTAACAGCGGAGCTGTAGTCAAGTAGCTTTTGAGGTCTTGGAAAGTCCTTTGACATTCGTCCGTTCACTCGAAGGCTCTTTTAAGAACCTTGAAAAATGGCAAACACTTGTCAGTTGCTTTAGAGACAAACCTATTGAGTGCGGCAACCCGTCCAGTGAGTGATTGGACTTCCTTGATATTTCCTAGCGGTTTCATGTCAATGATCGCCTGAATTTTGTCAGGGTTCGCTTCAATCCCTCTGTGCAAAACCATAAATCCAAGGAATTTTCCTGACGAAACTCCAAAAGCACACTTGCTAGGATTTAGCTTCATATTGTACCGCCTAAGTGTGTCGAAAGTTTCTTGGAGATCGTCCAAGTGGTTCTTCTCGTCCAAACTCTTCACTAGCATATCGTCTACATAAAACTCCACATTCCGTCCTATTTACGGTTGGAACATGTGATTAACCAGCCTTTGATAAGTTACCCTTGCGTTTTTTAAACCAAAGGGCTTTACCTTATAACAAAACAACCCCTGGCTCATTATGAAGGATGTCTTTTCCTGGTCTGCCTCGTCCATCTTTATTTGGTTATACCCTGAGAAAGCGTCCATGAAACTTAACAGTTAATGACCAACTATTGAATCTACCAACTGATCGATGCGTGGCAAGAGGTAGCTGTCCTTGGGGCAAGCTTTATTCAAATCAGTGAAGTCCACACACATTCTCCACTTGCCATTCATCTTTCTAACCATCACTACGTTGGCCAGCCATTCTGGGTAATAGACTTCCCGAATAAACTGCGCTGTTGTCAGCTTCTGGACTTCTTCCTTAATAGTTTTGTCCCATTCCGAAGCAAAAACCCTTTTTTTCTGATGGACAGGCTTGTAAGACGGGCTTGTAAGACGGGCATACATTCAACCGATGAGTGATGATACTTGGATCAATTCCCGGCATGTCTTCATGACTCCATGCAAACACATCAACACTCCTCCGTAGGAAGCGGACGGGGTCTTGCTTTATTTCATTCCTCATGCTTGATCCTATTCTAGTAAACATTTTGGGATCATTCTCATCCAAAAGAATGTTTTCCAGTATCTCGGTGGGCTCTGCAGCAACCCTTCTTTCCTCTATGCTCATCGTCTGTGCTTCATCGTCCTTGGCCACCATGGCGAGATAACATTCTCTTGCTGCTAGCTGATCTCCTTGTACTTGCCCCACTCCATACTCCGTAGGAAGCGGATGAGGTCTTGCTTTATTTCATTCCTCATGCTTGATCCTATTCTAGTAAACTTTTTGGGATCATTCTTGTCCAAAAGAATGTCTTCTAGTATCTCGGTGGGCTCTGCAGCAACCCTTCTTTCCTCTGTGCTCATCATCTGTGCTTCATCGTCCCTGGCCACCATGGCGAGGTAACATTCTCTTGCTGCTAGCTGATCTCCTTGTACTTGCCCCACTTCATACTCTGTAGAGAACTTGACCAACAAGTGATAGGTAGAGGTTACTGCCTTCCAACTGTTCAGGGTTGGTCTCCCAACGATGGCATTGTACGTTGACGAGCAATCTAGCACGAGGAAGTTTACTTCTTTGGTTATCTGTTGTGGATGTGCCCCCACCACCACAAGCAACATAACTATTCCAATGGGCTGTACCTTCATTCCCCCAAACCCCACTAAAGGTGAATTCACTAGACAAAGTAAGTCTCACCTGAGATTCATTTGCTGAAAGGCAGGGTAATACAGGATGTCCGCCGAACTGCCATTGTCAACTAACACCCTTCTGGTTGTATAATCCGCGATAAGCAGAGTAACAACGATTGCGTCGTCATGGGGATGGTGAATTCTTTCAGCGTCCTCATCCGTGAAGGTAATAGCCTGTTCCTCAGTTTTCCTCACCTTGGTCAGTCGTCCTGAGAGTTGGACATTCTACACTACCTTTAAGTATGTCTTCTGCGACCTAGAAGTTTGTCATGTCGAGGTTCCTCCTATGATCATTCTTATTTCTCCCAGTGGGGGTCGCAGCGTCTCCTCCAACTTTCCTTTCAACTTTTCATCTTTCTGATCTCTTCCAAGGAAGTTTCTCAGTTTTCCCTGCCTGATAAGGTTTTCTATCTGCTGCTTCAAATCGAAACACTCATCCGTGTCATGCCCATGGTCCCTGTGAAAACGGCAATATATATTTCTATTGCGCTTGTTGGGGTCTCCCTTCATCTTTTCTGGCCATTTCAAGGACGGATCGCCCTTGATCTGCATGAGCACTTGGTCAAATGTAACATTCAGAGGCGTATAGTGCTAGCTTCTTCTTGAAGATGAAATTGGCTTTCTGTTGTCTTGATCCCTTTTATCCCCAGTGCGAGCCTTCTTTGAACGAGGAGCTTGTTCCAGGTGACGGGGGATGTCTCCTTCCCTTCGTTCAGCTTTCTTTCTCTTCTTGGCTATGATAGCGTCTTCTGCATTCATGAAGTTTTAGGCCGAATGGATGAGCTTGGCCATGGTCTAGGGCTCTTGCTTATAAAGCTTATGGATGAATAAATCAGAATTGACCCCATTATGAAAGGCTGCTAGCAGCATTTTATCATCCATCTCGTCCACGGTCAGGGCTTCTCTATTGAAACGAGTAATGAAGGACCGCAAGCTCTCATTTTCCCCTTGCTCTATTGTTAACAAACTGGACGAGGAACGCTTATGCCTCTGTCCTCCAATGAAATTGTTGACAAACAATTTACTCAATTCTTCAAACAAACTTACAGAATTTGGGGGTATCTTCCTGAACCATACTCGTGCCGGTCCTTTAAGTGTAGTTGGAAAATCCCTACACATGATCTCGTCCGGAACTCCCTGGAGATGCATTGTAGTTTTGAAGGTTGCGATGTGATCGCACGGGTCACGCGTCCCATCGTACGAGTCTAAGGAAGGCAGTTTGAACTTTGCAGGTAAGGGATGACTATTGATTAGGAATGGCAACGGGTCGGGTTCGGGCCGGGTTTCTTTATGCCCGAACCCGACCCGCGGGTCTACCCTGAAAACCCGAACCCGCCCCGTTTAATAAACGGGTTTTTTTCTACGCCCCAAACCCGCCCCGTCGGGCTCCACGGGCCCCGCGGGCCCCGCCCAGCCTATATCACTTCACGTGGCCCAATCTAAAAAAAAAAAAAAAAAATTGCCTGAAGCCCAAAACGGCTAAACCTCCACAAAACTAGATCAAAAATCCAAAAAAAAAAAAAAAAACCCCAAGATCGTGTTCATCTATCTAGATCAGAATCACAAACACAGATTCACAAAATCACAAACACAAACTCAGATTTGAGAGAAGACATTAACCCAAAAAAAAAAAAAAGAACCCAAACAAAGAAATGGAGAACTCGGTCACCAAGGCTCTATCTCTGATCTCGAACTCCTGCTCAGCCTCTCTCTATCTCAGACCACCAAGATCTATGATGATCGGCGGTGGTTTCAGCCATCAATATCACGGCCTAAACCTCGCACATCTCTCGCCGATCTAACTTCTGCACTTCTCCTTGGCAAATAGCAACCAAAACGTGATGAGAGTGAAGGTAAGGGTAGGTCCGTGAGTGAATGAGAGTGAGGATGAGGCCATGAGGGTGATTGGTTGAGATCGTGTGGCTTGGCTTGAGATAAAATGAGGTGAGAGCACTAAGAGTCATTAGAAATTCAGAGAGGGAGAGGCGGCTGGAGCTTAAGAGAGGTTCAGAGAAATGAAAATAAGGTTAGGGACTTAGGGATGACTGTAAGTGAAATATATATATATATATATATGTGTGTGTGTGTGTGTGTGTGTGTGGGCATTTTAGTAATTTTATTTTAAGTTTAAACAGGTCGGGTCGGGTCCGGGTTCGGGTCGGGTTTTTTCAAAACCCGGACCCGACCCGAACCCGCCTCGGGTTTTTTGTTTTGAACCCATACCCGACCCTATTTTTAATCGGACCGGGTAAAATTCGACCCATTAGAGTCGGGCCGGACCGGATACCCACGGGTCGGGCTTGGATTGCCATCCCTACTGTTGATGGAAGCCGTAAAAGGGGAGTCTGTTCGGTGAACCAAGTCTTCCACGAGATTCGCCCTCCTCATGTTCTCCTTCATCTCATCCATGGCTTTACACATCTGGTCCATTTCCCTTTCCAAGTGCGGCATCCGTCGTGAAACGATACCCCTCGACTGGCCTTCGAACTCGGCATTCTCCCTACCCTCTTGACTCTGGGCTTGTCCTTCCTCGAACCTTTCTTGACGCTGCCTCCGCAAGTGAATCTCCCTGGTTAACTCTTGATTCTGACGAGTTAACTCCGCCATGGCAGCTGCCATGGATTGTATATGTTGGATTGCGGGCTATTGAGCGACTGGCGCTGACTGTCGATCACAGTTAGGATTGCTGGAAGCATCCCTACTTTCTTGGTGGCCTGGGCTGGTAGCCCTTGACCTTGTCCGAACCATACAATCCTTTGTCAGCAGAAAAGAATTGCTAAGTACAAACTTACGATTCCCACAGACGGCGCCAACTGATGATGTGTGACAAAATCAGTAGGATGGATGCTTCGGACTTCGATGGCAAAGAGATAATCTAGAATGAACCTAAAGAGATGAACAAACTATGAGAAGTGACCGGGGTGGACCGGCCAAAAACTGTCCGATGATAAAGTCAGTGTATCTCTCAATTTTAAGAATTCCAAATTACTTGGAAAAAGATCCCGTACCTTTTTATTGGCGATAGTTGTTTACATAGTGCATGCTGTAAGTAGTTATTTACTTAATAACTTCTCCTACATTGAAGGAGGTCGGAGGGTTCGGAGTTAACTTCCATAATTGCTATGGAAGTTATATTATTTGGTCATACGTTCCGTAACTGTCATTAGAGATGGTTTTGTGGCAATGTCTTTGATTGCGCGTATGTGTTCTGGAATAAGTGTATAAATCTCATCTAAGAATTGCATGTGGTGGCCACGTCTGAAGTCCTTGTAGGCCGTCCAAGAGTCTTTATGCACGGACGACCCTGGCATGGACGAGGTTCCAGGGCTAAGTCATCTCCGCTTCTTCTTTGGACGACTCTTACGGACGAGCTTGAAGTTGGGTTATTTTCGGACACTATCAGTATCCATAGAAATATATTTAAGGAATCCTAGTGGATGTGAACTGCATATGGAAGACACAAAGTTCATGCAATTCCATGTCTAAATTGCAAAGGATATGCCGAATAGAAAGAATAAATAAATAAATAAATAAATTCCGCCAAATTATACATACATGAATAAAATGCATGCATTAAACATGACCCATCGAATCCCAATGTATTTTTCTTATTTTATTGTTTTATGTATATAATAGCCAATAGAAAGTAGAATTTTTGGATAAATGAACCATGTATGTCAAGTTGGCAACCAATCATTTGAAAGAATAACAAAAAATTTAATCCAACAATGCCCCTTAGTTTTTATATGTACTGAAATGTCCCTTAGGTTTTTTTTTTTTTTTTTTTTCTTTTTTTAAGAAACATGCCCCTTAGTCTGGAGTGAAGTTATTTTCAAAATAAAGGTTTGTTAGCTGTAATTTGAGTCTCACTTTTTTTTGTTAGTCCATTCTTAGGAGTTAGGATTTGTGACATATGGACGATTCAATTTGCATTTTTTTTTTTAAATACTAAGTATTTTAACACACGCATAAGGGGAGAAGGGAGAAGGTTTTAAAGAAATTAACAGTGGTTTTACAACATTTTTATAACAAATTTTAAGTGACAGGTTGTTACTGGTTGTTATTGTTGGATTAAAAAAGTAATCTCAGTTATAAATTCAAATTTGAATCAATAACAACTAACCACCCATAATTTATTGTGAAATTATTATAAAAATGTTGTGAACGTAGCACTACTCATATCCAAAAGGGCATCATTTTGGTTTGGGGATAATAGAATACGTCATAATTAATTTTTTCCAAATGAACTTATTTTCCTTACTTAATAATATACCTTGTTTTGAGAAACAAGGTATATTATTGCATAAAAAAAAAATAAAAGACTAATAAAAGTACAATTTTATCTTTAAAATGTGTATCAATTAATTTTTTAGGTGAAAAATGAACTGAACCAAATCAACCTTTAAAAAAAAAATAATAATAACGATGCAATTGGATTAGTTTAAGTAGAGAAAAAGGTAACAATAGGGATGAAGAGAAGAGGTATGAAAAGAAATATCGACATGGCGTAATGTGAATGGTCAGCAGAATCTAACCCAACTGGTTCGTGCTTCAGAAGCCACATCCTGCTTACTCTGTACACAACAATCGCCCTAAAGGAGCGTAGCTTTTAAACACACACACTCTCTCTCTAACCTGCCTCTATAAAAGCCCACACCCTCACGTCCTTCCTTTCTTCAAGCCCCGTTTCTGACTCTATCGCCTCTTGTTCTAAACAAATCCAAATCTCCAAAACTTTTACAAACCCAAATGGCTCCCAGAGACAGACCCGGCTCCGTCAACCCGGATCCGAACTCCAAGGAGATCCGATACAGAGGCGTGAGGAAGCGTCCATGGGGTCGCTACGCAGCTGAGATCCGCGACCCGGGGAAGAAGACCCGAGTCTGGCTCGGCACTTTTGACACGGCCGAAGAAGCGGCGCGTGCCTACGACGCCGCAGCTCGCGAGTTCCGCGGTGCTAAGGCCAAAACAAACTTCCCAAACCATTCCCCGAACAACTCCTCCACTCGTAGCCCTAGCCAGTGCAGCACCGTCGACTCCTCTTCCCCGCCGCCTCCGCCACTCAACCTCACTCTCGGCGTAGCCTCCTCAGCCAACTCTCAGTTCCCTATCGCGGCGGCGCGTCCCGTTTACTTCTTCAACGCGTTCGCGAACATGAGCGAGAACCACCGCGAGTTGTGCAGGTTCGTTGGTGGTGGTGGGGGTGGGAGTGCGACCCACAGCGACTCAGATTCGTCCTCCGTCGTTGATTTTGATCATACCCGAAGGTTCCTGGAAATCGATCTAAACAACCCTCCTCCGCCGGAGGTTGCCTGATGATCTCGCCGAATTTTCTTCTCCACCGGTGGAGATCCCGAGTTTCCTTTCTTTCAGATCGTCTTAGCTTCACTGTTAGTCCCCAGCCGTATTTGGCTTTGCGATTGAAAGTAACACAGAAAAACCAAAAAAAAAGAGAGAGTTATGTTTTTTTTTTCTTTTTTTTAAGAGAAATCTAGCTGACGTGTCGTACGAAATCGCTGATGATATATGATGTACATAGATATAACCAAGATGAAGATCTCGCCCATATTTTTGCAACCGAGAAAAACCCATCGTGGGTTTTCTTATTGTTGTTTCTACTAGCATTATTGTTACTGTTGGTATTTTAATTATAATGTTAAAATCCTTAATTGAAAATCAGTGATCTTCGTTTCTTCGTTCATTTTGTCATCCTTTAGCTTGTTTTGGGCTTTTCTCTCTTCGGGTATTACTCATAATTTGTAGTTCTATCTTTCTCTTTTGGAAGGATTGGATGATTTTAGTTACAAGAATTTTGGATGGTAATCCTTAACCAAACAAAACAGCCGAAATTCATATCAGTAAGCGCTGCGCTTAAACAACTTCAGGCCAGGTCACTGTTTTTTGTTTTTTCCCCAGCTTCTAAAAGAACCAAATCCAAACATTTCTTAATAAATTTTTTTCTAGCCAAACCTAGTTAAAAGTTTATATTTATTTTTCATTCTTCTTAAGTTTTAGATCCAACGGATACACCGCCGGCTTTTTTGGTCCTTTAGTGGATGGGTTTGTTTGATTGATTGATTGATTTTCTTTGGAGGAGCAGCAAAAACCAGTTCCTGTTGGATATTTTGTCAAGCATCCTTTTGCTCTTTTTTTTTAAAAAAAAAAACAAAAATTTGAATATAATACACTCTACTTTGTTCTTTCTTTTGAAGAGAGTCCCATATACATGAAAATAATAATAATAATAATAATAATAGGTTTTTGGTTAATGGTTATTGGACCTGTCTTGCGTACCCACCCGTATGTGGGGAGACTTGAAAAAGGTCTCTCATCTATGTTAGAAAATCACAAAAACTTGTAAAGGTGTGAACTTCTAGACCAAAAACGGATACATACTGCTGTTACAATTACTGCGGCCAGGACCCTGGCTACCACTGTTACAATTACTGCTGCCACCAAACTGGGCGCATAATTAGAAAAAGGGTCACCTCCCTCTCACTCTCTCTCTCTCCAAAAGCTTTCGTCAGCGTTACCAGTGGGTCCGATTATGATGTACGGATATCGCACTGAGTGGATGAGTATTATTAATTTAGTAATAGTATTATAATATATTACAGGGAGGTATCGTGCTATGAAAAGCTGTGAAAACGGAGCGGCTTCATGATGAGAAGCATGGGGGGCTCTCTGCGTCTTTGACTGTGCGATCACTTCACTGACCCCCCACCTCTTTTTCTCGTGATTCACGTACTTGTTTGTCCTCTTCGCCACAAATCTCGATGCACACATCGAACGCTTCATATTTTACTTCTGTATGGGTCCGACTATTTTTTTTTTAAATTATATTTATCACGTCCGTTATATGATAATAATATTTAATGATCAATTTTAGTTACTAATTTGTATGCTTTCTCAAAAAAAAAGTTACTAATTTGTATTTTTTTAGTAGGAATATAACTTTATTTTTACCAATTAAACTAAATCGAATGATTCGAATCCAAATATCCTTCATTACAATTTTTTCAATTTTTAATTTTAATTTTGGTATATATGGTATTTATTAATGTGTGCTTTTATGACATATATTAGTAACCTATTTTAGAAAAATTGTCATCAAAAAATAAAAAAATAATTAACTATTTTGACAATTTTTTCATTTCTTCGTACAAATTTTCTTAAAATAAATGATTAATGTGTGTCCTACTAGACCTATATATATATATATATATATATAGGTACTACGTCCACAACATTTTTACAACAAATCATAATGGTTAGTTGTAATTAATTTAAATTTGAATCTAATACTAAGATTACTTTTTACCCAACAATAACAATCAGTAACTACCTGCCACTTAAAATTTGTTATAAAAATATTGTGAAAATGGTACAGATATATTATTTCCATTATATATATATGGGAAATGTTAACAAGCACCTCCTGGTGTTTGTTAACATTTTCTTATTTGTGTTTTACTTAAAAAAAAAAAAAAGTTATCAAAAAAAATTATCAAAAGAGACAATCCTGTGTGTGTGTGTGTGTGTGTGTGTGTGTGTGTGTGTGTGTGTGTGGGGGGGGGGGGGGGGGAGGAAGGGGAGAATATTTTTTGTGTCCCTTTATTAATAGAGACGGCATCGACGGCAAAACCGCTCGTTATTTAAGAGACTAAATCAAATGTAAGAGGGTCCCACAAGCGTAATTCCGTGTTGACGAGGTTCATGTCGGGATTTGGGTTGTCGTCACATCACGCGGACCTCTCTACCGTCTGATAATAATTACTATAAATACTATTTTACTACTCTACTCTACTTCTATCCTTTTTTTTTTTTTTTTAAGAATCTACTACACTCCTCTACTAGTTACTATTACTACTAGTATTATTTTAATGTAATTTATTTATGGTATTATGGTTTTGCGCCTCAAGTTTTTTTCACCCATTTAGTAAGTCCCCCATTTTTAATTTGTCAAAGTTGCGCAACAGGTTTCCCAACCAGTCAATTATCGCCACGCATTTTTGTCCAATTGTGTGGTATTACTATTACTATTTGTCTGTTTTTGTTTTTAATGTCTTGATGCGATGTTGTAATTTTGGTGTAGTGGGGGTTAAGATATAATGGATTTATAATGCTTGCGTTCAAGTAATCAGAAATAGAGAGAGACAGAGACAGAGCGATATGTGTTGTTGTGTTGTCAAAAGGTTCTAAATTTATTGGTTGTCACTCATTTTTGTAGTTACTTCTTCACAAATCAAGGTTTGAGAATTTATTGTGACTGTTTATGTTTGACCCGACCTTCTTAAAAACACAACAAAAAGATTAATAAATTTTATTACTACAATATTGATAAATGAAGCTTGTGTTTCATTACTTTGATCTACCACGCAAGGGTAATGACACCAACAAGAAATAGTGGGTGAAGTAAAAGTAGCACGTAACGTCAACTTTTTTTTTTTTTTTTTTTTTTTTTTAAATTTGTTTGTTTGAAAGTTTAATAACGTGAAACCGTTTAAGCACGAGGACTATAATATATGTTTATGTGTTTTTGCGTTAAATTCGTGTACCATGAGGAGGACCAAAGACGAGTTCAATAACTCTAATATATATATATAAGAATATATATTTTTTAGAAAATTTCAACATATGACATCAGCTTCTGATGATAGCTCTTTATCATCAGACCAAGATACCAATCAATTTTCAGTGTACGCGAAGATTGAACCTCAGATCTCTTATATAACCATCAGAGATTTTACCAGTTGAACTAATTAGAACCTACAAATTATAAAAAGGACTTAGTGTAAACCGTTAACCCCTTCTAACGAAGACATGTCCCATTATCATATTATTAAAACATAAATATTTCAAGTTTTAAGTAATAGGGCCGGTTTAATAACTTTGGGAGCCTTAGACGAAAATTTTAAGTATAACCTTTTTATATCTAAATATTAATCAAATAATATATATTGAATTTTTTATTCAAAATCTATTTTTCTTGCTTTTTGAGACGCAAAATCACTAATTAAGTTTTTGTATTTAAGTTCATCAGAGACTTTACTAATTGAATTACCTAGAACCCACAAACTGTAAAAGGACTTAGTGTAAACCGTTTATCCCTTCTAACGAAGACATGTCTCATTATCATATTATTAAAACATAAATATTTCAAGTTTTAAGTAACAGAGCCCGGCTTAACAATTTTGGGGGCTTTAGGCGAAAATTTTAAGTATAGCCTTTTTATATTTAAATATTAATCAAATAATATATATTGAATTTTTTTTATTAAAAATCTATTTTACTTGCTTTTTGAGATGCAAAATTACTAATTAAGTTTATGTATTTAAGTTCCTCTGACATTTCTTTTTCAATTGATAATATAACTAATTCATTTAATCTTTTTTGTAACATAGTAGACCTTAAATAAGATTTTATTAATTTTAATTTAAACTAAGTGTCCAGCCTGTACTCTTATGGCTAAGTGTAAAAGCAGAACATGTGTCCTAAGATAGCAAAAAAGGGTCCAAGGAAGAATTTTGTATCAATATTTTGTATTTAATATTTTCCCAGCATGTCCTACGACTAAAATCCAGGGCCGGTTTGTGTAGTGAAATAAATAAACGTGTCCCACTCCCATCAATGGCTTGTACAGTGAAATAAGAGGGGCAGAAAAGGGTCCTATCATGGTGAAAACGTGTCCCATCACTCACTTGTGCAGTGAAATAATTTAAGATTACCTACGACCTTTTTAATGCATTTTATTGATCAATAAAAGTATTTAAAAATTTTTTAATTAAAATATATAGATAAATATATTATATATAATTTTTTTTACAAATGGGGGCCTTCTTTTATTTGAAGGCTTTAGGCGATTGCATCAATTACATCACCTATTGAGTTGGCCTTATTAAGTAACAAGTTGATATGATGATATTAGGTGTATTAGAATATATTGAGTTTTAAATAAGAGTCCAAATTTGGTAAGTATGGGTTGTAAAACTCATTTTTTACACCATTCAATAAGAGATTATCACATCATCTTTTTACTTAAAACTCAATACATCTACCACCGGGCCTTGTAGCCTAGTGGTACCCGGTTCTATTGTAACCGTTAACTCGGGGGTTCTATCCCTTGCAGTTATGCAGCAAAAAGAAAAAAAAAAAAAAAAAAAAAAAAAAAAAACTCAATACATCTTACCACATACATAATAATATCTCAACAAACTCACAGTTAAATTAGACTTTCAAATGAGTATTAGAATTGATTGAGTATGGTTGTTGATGATGCAATATAAAATTAGTAGACTGAATGTTTCGGGCTTCAATGGTAAGAAGATAATCTGGAAAAATCTGAAGAGATGAACACACTATCAAAAATGACCGGTGAAGACCGACCAAAAACCCTCCGATGATAAAGTCAATATATTTCTTAACTTTTAGAATTCCAAATTACTTAGAAAGTGATTTCTATACCTTTTCTTGTTGGCGATGATTGTTTATATAGTGCACACTGTGAGCAGTTACTTGCTTAATAACTTCTTCTATGTTAAAGGAAGTTGAAAGGTTCAGAGTTAATTTTCATAACTGCTATGGAAGTTATATTATTTGGTCATACATTGTAACTATCATTGGAGGTGGTTTCGTGGCAATAAACTTCAATTTTGTACTTGCATTTTGAAACAAGGATATGGATCTCGTCCAAAGATTGTATACGGTAACCACGCTTGGAGTCCTTGTAGGCCGTCCAAAGGTTTTCATGGACGGATGACCCTGCTATGGACGAGGTTTCTGGGCTAAGTCATCCTCTACTCCTTCCTTGGACGACCCCTATGGACGAGTGTGAAGTTGGATTGATTTGATACACTATCAGTTATATTTATTTTTTAATAAGTAATATAATGATGTAACATGTTAGGATTAGAGAGATAAAACTTGGATTTTGCATCATATCTTTATAGAATTTAATTTCTTAAAGTAAAATACTAATATGACAATTTCTTATCAGATGGTGTAAAACATGGGTTTTACATCCATTAACGAAAATTGTACCTTTCTTATGAAGTGACAAAATTACATTGAGACTTAAGGGCCTCTCCAAAAAATTGTATAGTATTTAAAATTATTTTTATAACGTATACTTAAATTTTTTTTAATTTAAAATTTTAAGAGTAACATTCACCTCCCCCTTAAGGTTCCAGATTGTGTGGCCAGCTTGTCCACGGACTATCAACACTTTGACCTCCTCAATACTATTTGCAATTAGTGGCGGTGCCACGTTATGCTCAGGGTGTTCCTAGGAACACCCTAACCTGAAAAAAAAATTATATATAATAATTAAAATTTTTTTATTTGTTTACCCTTAAAAAAAATTAGGAACACTCTCAATCAAAATTAGGAACACCCTCAAATTAAAAAAAAAAATTATTTGTTCTACTTTCAAGGAAAAAAAAAAACCAAAAAAAAAAATTTTTTGAACTAAAATCTGAAAAAAAAAAAAAAAAAATTGTAACAGAGCTCTAAAAAAAAACAACGGACGGCAACCCAACATCAAGCCCACGGCAACCCAACATCAATCCCACGGCAAGCCCAACGTCAAGCCCACGGCAAGCCCAACAGATTACAGAGGTAGCAAATCCATGGAAAAAAAAAAAAAAACCAAATCCCAATATAGAGCAAATCACTAAAATCAGAAAATCAGAAATCACTAAAGCCTAAAGCAAACCTAAAGACAGAGCAAGTGAGCAACGCCTCAAAGCAACAAAGCAACGCCCCTCCAGAGCAGATCGGTCCAGTCTAAAGCACATCGCCACCCCTCTAGAGCAAATCGATCTAGTCCAAAGCAACAGACGAAGATCGGTCACGTTGTCGTTGCTCGCTCGCCCCGGCCTCATCGGAGATCACTCGTCAGTCGTTACTGCCTCAGCCTCAGCCTTCAGCCTCCCTGCTCCGATGCTGGCGGTGGTCCCTCAAGGTGGTCTCTCTTTTTCAGTTTTTCTCTCTAACTCTCTCTCAGTCTCTCAATCTCTCTCTTTATTTGAAATCATGAATGAGAGTCTCTCTCTTTATTTTTAAGACTAACTTTAATACTTTTATCTAATTCTGCTAAAGCTTTTAACATTATCTTTTATTAATATTTGGCTGAACTGCTAAAGCTTTTAACTTTATTAATATTTGGCCGTGTTTTTTTACTTTGAATTTGGCTTTATCTTATCTGTTGGTTTGTATTGGTGAGATATTAATTGTCTTTTTGTGTAATAGCTCTTGTGATTTGGGCATCAGGCATGAGGCTTGACTGACTTGTCTGTTGAGTAGGGTGGGGGATGGATGAGCACATGAGCTGGGTAAACAATAATTAAAGCATGGCTGGCTCTTTTAGTGTAATGTGCACGTAGATGTGTGCTAGTGCAACTAATAATCAATAATTTAATTAACTATTAATTAATTGGGAAAAGCAACTAATAAATAATAATTAATAATTTAATTAACCAATACATTATAAAAGATAAACAAATTAAATTATGTTAAGCTAAACAACAATTAATAATTTTATAATTAATGAAATAACAAATTTTATAATTATAGTTTATAAAAGACAAACAAATTAATGAAACAACTAAACAACAATAATTAATAATTTATTAATAATTTATTAATATTTAAAATGAAGTTATAATTTATTGTATAGTTACCTTTATTCATTTTTTTTCTTTTCATTTTTTTTTCCTTTTGAGGTTTTTTGTTATACAGAATGCAAATTTGTTTTGGTTTTAAGAACATTTTTTTTTTAACACAAACTTCATGCTGGCCAAATCTTGAATTTCGGCCGGTATTTACCGAAACGTCTCGAAACACTCGAAATAGACCGAAATGACCCGAAATTTTTTCAAAGTAGAATAGGAACACCCTGGACAAAATTCCTAGAGATGCCACTGTTTGCAATGCTAGCTAGAGAGTACAAAATTTAACAAATTCCCCTAATGGTAGTTTAAGAAATATTTTTAGAAATTTTTTTATTGAAAAAGAAAAAAGCATCTGATTCTTTTTACAAGATTTTATATATTTCTAATAAAATTAGTATTAAAATTTTTCTAAAATGATCTATTAATAAATGCCCTAAAGGCACCCGTTAACATGACTCATAATACAAATACAAATAATTTATTTTATTTTTTCAAAATTAATTCCCAAGAGGAAAAGGAACATGACCAAGAGCCCTTACTCTCTACTTTCTAGCTAGCATTGTAGATAGTATTGACAAGGTTAAGGTGTTGGTAGTCCGTGGACAAGCTGGCAATACAATATGGAACCTTAAGAGGGAGGCGAATGTTACTTTTATAAATTTAAATTTGAAAATTTTAAGTATACATTATAAAAATAATTTTAAATACTATACAAAAAATGTTGGAGGCGACGAGCATGGTTATGTATGGTTCAGGTTGGGTCGAGTTGAGGAGATTTTTCGACCCAACCCTTCATGGTGAGTTAAAAAAAAATTCAACTCAACCCAACCCATCACAAGGGTTTACCTCAACCCACATAAATCGGGTTGGGTTAGGTTAAACCCATAGGTTGGACAGTATTTATTTTATTTTATTACTATTATTATTAAATTAAGCAGAAAAAAATATATCCCACATATGACACGTTGATAAACAAAATATTTATAAACTAGTATTCCAACTCAGTTATAAACAAAATGTATTCAACTGAGTTGATAAAAAATATATACGTGAACTAATATTCCAACTCAGTTATAAACAAATAGGAGCAGAATGGGGGAGTGGGAGTGAGAGGTGACAGAGAGAGAAATAAGATTGTTAGGATTTGTGGTAATTGAGGTTTATATAAAAAGAGTCAAATATGGGAAATAATTAAATAAAAAAATATTAATAAAGTAATATATTTTTAAATATATATTAAATGAGTTGAGTTTAAATTATACCTAGTTTGACTCTAAGCAATGTTATACTACCCAATAACCTGCTATTAAATTCATATTCTGTAAATCTTACTGTTGGATTACATGTTTTATATGTTCTTAACATGCATGTCAATTTTTATGCTAATCAGATGTTATTTACCATTTCATCAATAAACTCATTTTTAATGGATAATTTTAAACTACAAAAACTTGAATTAAATAATTTGATTGATAACATGACTATTGATATTCGATCACCTTGTTTGCAAGCATGAAAAATATATGAAAATAATGTAATCCAACAGTGGATTTGTCAAAATTAGCATTCTATTAAAAAATATTTAGTGGTGTAATATTATTTAGAATTACACCAGGTGTAACATGAATCCAACCCATATTAAATATATATAATTTAAATTTTAGGTATATAGGTGGGTCAGCACGGGTTAGGTGGGTTTATGATTGTTATGACTCGAACCTAAGTCGACCCACTATTAAAAAAAAGATTTATAACCCAACCCAATACACCTACCCCTAAAAACCGACCTAATTCGGCGAGTTGGGTTGGGTCAGATCGGTTTTGGCGGGTTAATTGCACACTCCTAGCCACGAGCCCTCAAGTCTCAACGTAATTTTATCACTTCATAAGAAATGCATGATTCTCATTAATAGATGTAAAACTCATACTTTACACCATCTAATAAGAAATTGCTACATCAACATTTTACTTGAAACTTAATATATTCTAACACATCTAAACATCGCAACAACTTTTATCTTAAAACTTGAAATAACTATAATACTTGCATTCCTTCTCCCAAAATATATATATATATATATATATAATATGACCAAAATTGTGACAAAGAAAAATGTGAAAACCCACCATTTTTTTCCCCTTGAGAAGACACCAAAAGAAATTCACCGCACGAGATTACAAGAAAGTGCATTGGAGTCAACTTATAATGGGCCAAACCGGCAAAGTCGTTTATAATTATAGGCAGGCGTTAAAACTTAAAAGTATGAAAGAATTAAGCATATTATATGGATATTTAGTAGCCTTCCCAGACAAATGACAATGCTCGAGCCGTTAGTTTCATATTCAACATCCAATATGAAATGAGGATAACTTGTAACTAATTGGGTCCCACTCAAAAAATTAGTCAACAAGCAAGGTGCATGAATTGTTTTGTGCCCACACATTCTTGTCTCTCATATTTGCGAAATTTGTGAATTTGAGTTGATTGATGTACTTTCATTTAGTGGCAACTTGTAAAATCTTTTTTTTTAAATCCAGGTGAGAATTTCATGGGAACTTAAAAACCGTGTTTTTTTTTTAATAAAAAAACAAATAAAATTGATAATGAGAAGTAAGGATGGACAAAATGGGCAAATGTCCTTTTCAAGCAAACTAAGTAGCATTTTGCCCCATTTTTCAAACTAATCAGGGAAATGCCCCTCTTTTGAAAATCGATTTTCTAAAAATCGAGTTAGGCCCTATAGCGGCGTTTTTAAAGAGTCTATAGTGACGTTTTCAAGACCTATAGCGGCGTTTTATAACTCGATCTTTACAAAGTCGAGTTATAGGCAAAAAAAATGAAAAAAATTGCATATAACTCGATTTCATGAAGATCGAGTTATAAAACGCCGCTATAGGTCTTGAAAACGTCACTATAGACTCCTTAAAACGCCACTATAGGGCTCCAAAAAAATTTTTTTTTTTAAACTCGATTTTGAGAAAATCGAGTTTCAAAAGAGGGGCATTTTCCTAATTAGTTTGGGAAAGAGGACAAAATGCTGGTTAGTTTGTATGAAAAGGGCATTTGCCCATTTTGTCCAGTAAGGATTGAATTACGAACCACATATTTGAGATATTACAAATAATATTATTAGTGCTTATTACTTAAATACCAATTATATTCAATTCTTTTTTTAAAAAATAATCAAACACACTGTAACATTTTTTTTTCTAATAACAACACAAAATGTAACCTAAACCTTGTCAATTTCTTCATGTAATTTGAGACATTGCAATAAAAGTTCACAATAATTTTCTTTTTTAAACATAGAAATGATCAATTAGTGATTAGCATTATCTATTAATTTGTATTTTTTTTTTTTTGGTTGGATTATACCGTGCCAATTATTTCAATCATTTTTGTATTTTTGTGGGGTCAATTGTACATGAGTTTAGTGACTTAGTCTACAATTGGTGAAGAATTGCACAAGTCAAGTGATTTCGTGATTGGTTTGGGACTGTAGCACCCCCAAAAAGTCATATGAGGCGCACATGCTAGAGATTCGAAATTATGTTATGACAGACAGTCTCACGAGTAACTTGCAGGTAAGCCAACTCACAAGTAAATCGCGAGATGCTCTGACATCTGGAATTTTGTGTGTCTCTTCCCCTTATTCACTCATACTATATATACCATCATTACCCACAAAATTGTAAGAAGAGTTTATGAGAGAAAACCTTAGAAACACCATTTGAGAGCTAGTGATTATCATCCAACAATTCACTACACATTTCTCTTTATTTTCTCTACTCTCTGCTCTCTCCAATTCACATACCCAAGAGAGGAGATCTATCCAAACACAACTCATACACCATCTAAGTGTTTTGAGTGATTTGGACCATTGGGAATCATTGGAGCTTGACCACATATTCAGTCGGTAAGATGTGGTGAACTGGTAATGCAATTAGACTTAATTGCGAGATCCGAAAAGCTAGTGAAGACAAAACTCCGAGAAATCAGTTAGTAGTTAGAGCTTGGAGATTCAAATACTTTTAGTAGCTTAAGCTTGGAAGGTTTTTGTGTATCTTGTACTCCAACTCATTTACTAGTTGATTATTTTGGCTTGTTGGGCCACGAAGAGGTTTTTCCATCAGGTTCTTCGGTTTTCCTCTTTGATAACACATCCAATGTTATCTTGTGTTTTCATCCTCTTCTCTCTACTACTCATGTTTAATTGCAATTGTCAATTATGTTTGTCCATGCTATAGTTGATAACTTCGGTTGATTAATTTTCTAATTATGTAAAATCTACATTTATTGTTAGCATAAAATTAATCTAGCCGTAATTAAAATTGAGAGTCGTATTTGCACCTAGTAATTAGACTAGTGCACTTTCACTATCGTTTAACCAAATACTCTTCCCTTTTTTTCTTTTTCTTTTTTTCTTTTTTGCCTAACCAAATGCTTCGTCTTTATAATAAGTCAAAATATTAATCTTACTCATGTGATTCTCACCTATAATAATAATAATAATAATAATAATAATAAAAAATCTTACTCCTATACCTCGTGAAGTAAAACAATTAAGTTAAAATGATTATTAATGAAAGATACAGATACAATGATATTCCTAAAATGTTATTTACCTTTTTTGTTGTTGTAAAATATGGTATTTACTTTATGTTACAAGAGGCACACATTTTAATAATAGCATTCATGGTAGTGGTGCAGTTGGTGTTAGAAAATTTAGCTTTTAACAATTCAAAAAATCACTTTATTTATTTTACCACTTCACTTTACAGTACACCTAACATCATGTTCTATTTTAACATACAACATATTAAAGTAATATAAATAATTTCTACCCATAATACCATTCACAACCTCAAAAACACCCACAAACAACCATACCCTTGACCAAATACTTAATTCACAACTACATAACACCCGTACTCATAGCTAAACATCCATATTAGCAAGCCACCATCCATAACTCTCCCCATAAAATTACATTGAAGACCCAGAAAAATTCTCAACAAAATACAATCCATATACACCCTTTCATCTTCAACCTCAAGCCAAAAGTCAAAAGTCCTCTAGCAAACCATGGCAAAACTCATCTTCAACCTCAAGCCAAAAGCCAAAACTCTTCTAGCACACTATGTCAGAACTCATCTTTAATAGGGCTGTAAATGAACTAAGCCGATCATGAACAACTTGGGCTCGGCTCAATAGAAAGCTTGTTTATGTTTATTTGTTTATAAATAAGCCAAACTTGAGCCTTAGTTTTAAGCTCATTTAATAAACAAACTAAGCCCAAGCAAAAAATTTGTTCACGAACAAGCTTGTGAGCTATAAGGCTTGATACAAAACAATTCAAGCATAGACTCAATTATAAGTTCATATATGTTAGCTAAATATACTCATTACACATATCTTAATAATAACATGGCCAACATGGGACTAGTACCTATTACCTTAATTTTTTCATTCCTCCTAAACTGACCAAGAACCACTTTAGATTTTAGTTACATTTAAAAATTAATTAATTAATTAAGTGCGCCACATATGATCTTTGCCAATCAATCATCAAATGTAGAATTATGAAACATGTTAGTATTTTCCTATTCATAATAGTTACAAACAAATATTTTTCTAGTTTTTTATCATCTAATGTGAATGTAAAAATTGTATTTTGAACAATTGTTGAAGCCGTAGACAAGGAAGGATGAAGGAATAAATTTAATTATGTAAATTTTTAATTTGAATAATGGCTAATCATAAGTAGGATTAGACACATGATAAAACGAGTATACTATTTTTCTTCTTCTTAATTTTAGAGATTTAAGCATTTGGTAATGTAATTTCTTTTTTCTTAAGCTCAAAAGCTTGACCTGAGCTCGAGTTTAAGCTTGATATTAAGCTTGAGCTTGATTTGACTAATTAATCAAGCCAAGCCAAGCTAAGTTTAAGTTTTTTGGCTTTCCCATGAGCTCAAGCTCAAGCATTATTTTTAAGCTTGTCATGAGCTCAAGTTAAGCTTAAACTTTTGACTTTTCCTGACGAATCAAGCTTGAACATGCACTACTTAACAAAATTCGACTCATTCACAACCTTAAATTCTTCAACCCTAAGCTGAAACCCACAGCAACCATGGCAATCAGAACCTACTAGCACACCAAACATAACCCAAGACCACCAGTGTGACCCACCACCCACGGTGTGACCTATGGCCAAGATTGGTAGATCACCACACCAAACACAACCCACGACCCATAGTGTGACCCACTAACTCAACCATCGCATCTCGATCAACGACCCACCAGCACTTCAACAACCCACAACCAGATCGGAACCCCCTGACCCAACCACCACATCCCTTTAAGAGAAAAAGGAGAAAGGGAGAGAGAGAGGGATGAGAAAGAAAGGAGTAGATTTAGCGAGAAGGAAGAATAAGAAAGGGAACAAAGAGAATCATGGAGAGAGAGAGAGAGAGAGAGAGAGAGAGAATAAAGTAACATTATTTGTGTTTAACTTTAAGTTACAGTGAGCTGTTAGAGATGACCGTTTATAGTAGCTGAGAGTTAAAATTTTTTTAGTATTTCACCTTTGAAGTTATTGGTATTTTTAGTGTGTTGGGTGCTAAAATAGATTTTTAGCATTATTGTTGTGAATGCTCTAAGGATCTTGTTTGTCTTTTAAAAAGATAAGAATGATATAAGAAAATTTTTGAGGGAAGAATAATATAGGAAATTAAATTCCTAGTTTTTTTTTTTAAGCATGATTTATTTCAGGATAACCCAAAAAAGAATATTATAAATTGTTATGTTGTATTTGTCCTATTTGAATTAAATTCCTAAAAGTATTATAGTTTAACTAGCATTTTTTTTTTTTTGTGTTCAAATATCTTTTTTTTTTTTTGGGTGAAAGTTTAGAAACTTTATTAAATATCATAGTTACAGAATTACAATCAACTGCTAACATAACATTAAAAGATGAAGGAAGACCCTTCAGCCAAACCGAGATACCAAAAAATTTGTATCGAATCTCCCATTTCACTATTGAATTAAAAAAGATTGTATTAACTATTAATTCCTTACCCAAAAGAAAATTTTAGATTATTGTTGAAAATCCTCCCTAATTGAATTGAATAATAAATATATCAATGTAAGTATCCAAAGTCATTCGAGTACTTACCCAAAGCTTCAATGATCTGAGCATATTAATTTTCATCATCGGATTCAAATGTTCACAACAGGATTGTATGGATCATATAATTAAAAATAGTTAGTATTATAGATTTGATAGTTTTAATAATCATTATAATAAAAGCCGCCGGCAAAATCCGCCGCCTTAATAGTTAAGTAAATTGTTGTAAGCATCGCTTTAAGTTAATTATTCTAAAAGTCATGATTCGTATTTTATATATTTCTTTAAAATAATTTTTATAAAACGTTAAATAAAAAAAAAATAAAAAAAAAAGAGGGAAAGAAAAAGTAGGCAAAAGCAAAACAAAAGTGAGAGAAGATACAAAAGACATTTTGGGGGGTGATGTTGAAAAAGTTGAGACCAATTCCCGCACCATTAATATATATTTTTATCTTTATCTTTTTTATACATTTATTAAAAAAAAAAAGAGAGAGAGAGAGAGAATTGATTGGAAGAGACAGGAATGGTCCACGTGTGAAGTGTGAACAGACATCGTAGGTAGAGGCGCGGCGGCCGCATTTGGGGTGGGACCCGGTCGTCTGGAATCCGTGTCCGTGACTCGGGATATTTTTTCATGTCGCTCCCTCCCTCGTGGCAGTTGTACTATGAAATGAACGTGGGACCAATGAGGGAAGTCCACGTGGAGTGATTCACGTGGGAAGCGCTGTACGGACCGCGTTGAAAGAAAGAAGCTATGACCGGTGCGGTGGTGACGTGTATTTTGAAATTGACCCGGACAGTTAAGTTTAAAATATTATTAATTTATAATATTTTTATAATAAATTATTAAAAATATTTAATTTTATTAATTTAAATTTAAATTTAGTATTGACATTATTTTTTTAATTTAACAATAATAACTAATAATAATTTATCACTTAAAATTTATTAAAAAAATATTATAAAAATATTGTGAATATATAATTTTTATTTAAATTTAAATTAAAAAAAAAAGTTTAAAAAGCTGTGCAGGTGCGGATGCGAGTGCAGGGCGCGTAGGCGAGGATTATGTGCTTGCCTGGCCCGGGTGGGTGGGATATGGGAGAATAGGCGACGAGATACATGATTGGTGGGACCCAATTGGGTTGAGTAGTTGTGTGGTTGCGCGCCACGTGTGGGGTCTCTATGAATTTTGAAAGTGAGAGAGAAAAGTGCTTCGTTTTGATGCAAAAAAGATAAGAAATTGAATTTGATTTAATAAAGGGATTTTTTTTTTTTTTTTTTTTTTTTTGTTGTTGTGTGGTTTTGGGCGGCTGATTGGAATGGTGTTACTTTTTTACTTTGCTGTGCATGAGAATGACAGCCCTTTTTAAGGCCGTGTATTGCTGGACCATCAAGTGACCCAACAACACCCCTCCCTCTATTGATTTGCAGCGGTGTGAAAAGGGCTCTTTCTGTTTGTTGGATTTGTATATTCTAGATATGGGCTACCATTTCTTCTATAATTTAATACATATATATTTAAACTATGGGTAATTCTACCATACTCTTTTTTTCTTTTTTTAGTACGATATCTATCAGTAGGCAATCAGCTATATCAAGTTATTAAAAAATCATATTTGATGGTACTATCCTCACATTATGTAGTACTAATATCACATGTGATTGTACTTTTGCCACATTCGGTGGTTCCCTTATTTTTTCTCGCATTTGATAGTACTATCCTCACATTATATAATACCAATATCACATGTGACTGTACTTTTGTCACATTCAATAGTTCCTTTATTTTTTTTCTCACATTTGATGATACCATTCTCATATTGTGTAGTACTAACATCATATGTGATTGTACTTTTGTCAAATTCGGTGGTTCCTTTATTTTTTCTCACATTTGATGGTACCATTCTCACATTGCACAGTATCAATATCACATGTAACTGTACTTTTGTCACATTCGGTAGTTCCTTTATTTTTTTCTCACATTTGATGGTACCTATTAGGACATATGTGATTTACATGTTAGGAACATATGTCACTGTTTTATGTAATTGGCTAATCTTTTGACAAAACACACTTTACTTGTAATTGGGTAGATCTAGGATGTGTTTAATACTTCAAGAAATATGTTGTTCAAGTCAAGTATTAAAGCCATGAAGATTGGACCAAGAAACAAGTGAAGAAAAGCTGTTCACTAAAGCTGAACAGATAGCTCAACACCTACAGACAGATAGCTCGACACCTTCTTGACAGATAGCTCTATCGAGGTTTAATAAGGCTCGACAGATACTATCTATCGAGGTATCTATCGAGGTTACGGAAATCAGAATTTTCAGATCTGATTTTCGGCCCATGCTTATGTATATGTGTAGGGTTTTTTTTCTTACAATCCAAGACATGTATAAGGCTTATTTTTGAGGCTGTCACATAAGAGAATACAAGGAGAACATATGCAAAAGGTGACCGATGCCTTATTCTCTCTAAAAGAAGCTATTGTGTCTTTGTGCCTTAGGGTTTTGTAACCAAGTACTTCTTGATCTTCATTATTGATGAAGTGAAGAACTTTGCAGCCAACAATCTTCTTCAAGTTGGTGTGTTAGTCACGTACTGGGAGCCATGCATCTTTGGTTAGTCATGTACTGGGATCCATGCAAGAATAGGGTGGCATTCATATATTGAAGAGTTCAGAGGTTCTGAAGCGGTAGAAGGTTTCTGCTGTAAATTCATCTGTGGGAATTGTAGAGTCTAGGGACAAAAGTTTTGTACTATATCTGAAACTTCTCTTAAGTATAGTGGATTGCTTTTTGGGAAGGTTTCCCCTCTAGGTTTTTTACTGTGAAACTAGTTTTTTTCATTAGTTTTCCTAGGTCATCATATCTTGTCTTATTTATTTTTCCGCTGCATGATTTTGATATGATATTGATGTTTGTTTGTTTGTTTTAACAAGTTTTATTCATAATAAATCTAATTAACAACTTAAGTTTAAAACTTGTTAATTTTATCAACTGGGGTCTAAATTTTCCAACAGTATCATCCTCACGTTGTGCAGTACCAACATCACCTGTGACTGTATTTTTGTCACATTCGGTAGTTCTTTTATTTTTTTTTTCTCACATTTGATGTTATCATCCTCACATTGCGTAGTACCAACGTCACATGGGATTATACTAACGTCATATTCGGTAGTTCCTTTATTTTTTTTCTTACATTTGATGGTATCATCCTCACATTGTGCAGTACCAACATCACATGTGACTGTATTTTTGTCATATTTGGTGGTTCTTTTATTTTTTTTTTTCACATTTGATAGTACCATCCTCACATTGTGCAGTACCAACATCACATGTGACTGTATTTTTGCCACATTTGGTAGTTCCTTTATTTTTTTTTCTCACATTTGATGGTACCATCCTCACATTGCTTAGTACCAACATCACATGTCACTGTACTTTTGTCACATTCGGTAGTTCCCTTATTTTTTCTCACATTTTATGGTACCATCCTCACATTGCGTAGTACCAACATCACATGTGACTGTACTTTTGTCACATTCGGTGGTTCCCTTTTTTTTTTTTTCTCATATTTTATGGTAACAGTCTCACAAAGCGCAGTACCAACATTACATATGACTATACTTTTGTCACATTCGGCGGTTCCTTTTTTTTTTCCTCACATTTTTTGGTAACAGCCTCACATTGCGCAATACTAACATTACATGTGACTGTACTTTTGTCATGTTTGGTGGTTCAATTTTTCTTTTCTTGCAAATGATGGTTCTATTGTCACATTAGGCAGTATCAACATCACATTTGACTGTACTTTTCTCATATTTGGTTGTATTTTATTTTTTTTTCTCATATTTGACGGTGCCCTCCTCACATTGTGCAATACTCGTTAGGATAAGTGCCCTTAAATCCTATTGTATGATGTCATATATGATATTATATATGACATTATGTGAGAAATGATGTATGACTTAATATTGTGTTTAATAAAGTTGCTTTATTCTTATCTAAAATAATGGTAACATGAATATTCGGACATTATCATATAGTCTATGAGATGCATAGTATGTGACTTATGTGAAAAGTCACAGAAGATATAAATCACAAGTTCTTTGTAAACTCAGAATTATAGTTCGTAGTCGGTGATGAAATTGGGCATTTCATCTGCGAAGACTATAACATATTAACTACAATGATTTGTCTTGATCATGGAAGTGGTGACTTCTAGTTGATATGTTGATATGTTTTAAGAGTTAAGACATATTGAACTGGACCGCTGTGAGATTTATTATTCTCCTAACGACTGTCAATTGAATAATAAATCTCACGACTTGTATTCACATGAACTCTTAATCCTGAGAGAGTAATGAACCTGATCATGAAATGTAGGTTGCTTTGATATATCAGGAGTGAGATCTAAAGTAACGGTCAGAACCTTAGTATGTTGGGCAGCCACATTTAGTGTTGATGAAACATATATTCTTAAGATGGAATTCATAGACTCTTAACGGAGATATAAAATATTCTCTTGAGATAAGTTTAATGGGTTCAGTTATTCAGAGAGTTAGGCCTAACCACTTTAGTAAGACTAAAGTATATATTTATGAAATTGGATTTCATAAATATATGATGAATAACTTAAAAGGATTAAACCGGGTATTCAAGGATTAAGATGTAGTAATTTACAAACTGACAGTTTATATTCATGACTTTGTATTACTACGAATATTTTATGAAGGGGTTGCATGTATTATAGAGTCTTGGGATATAATTTATTAATAAGGCCTAGAGTGCAATTATATTTATATAGTGGTATTAAATATAATTGATGGTAACTTTGGACTTGTCAAGAGTTGACAGAAAAGTCCAAGGCCCGTTGGAGCTAGTGTCTTATTTGTTCCCTTTTGGTCTCACTCCAAACCACACACTAAAGCCCAATTGTGAAGGTCCAAAAGGCTAACCCAATTAGATAATCAGTTATGTGGAGAGAAACATACAGAATTTTATATTAGAATAAAATGGTTTGTATGTTCATAAGATATGATATAAGGAAGAGAAACACTCTTTCATATTCTCTCTAGAAAACATAGAACTGATTGAGAGACCACACATCTTGGGCATTAAGTGGAATTGGAGTGAAGATCAAAGGTGTTTCCAAGTGCTTTTCGTTATTCGGTTTTGAATTTCATCATACCAAGGTACACTCTCTTATTCTTATATTCTGAAACTTACATAGTGCATGTTAACAATTGCGAATGAAGTAGATCCGTTTATTTTTTGCTACGTATGTTTTGTATTCGATACAAACATGTAATTGTTTATCAAATGGTATCAGAGCCAAGTTTTCATTTTGAATCTGCATAACATGTTTTGTGTTAGAGATAATAGTTTCATCATGTCAGAAGATTTTATATGCATTCAATTTTCTGCATGGTTGTTGAAACTATGATTTGATAAAAACTGATATTGATGTTATGATGTTGTTTAAATTTGAATTTAAGTATGTTAAATTGATCTTTAAGGCTATAGCATCAATAGTTTTCAGTTTTGATATCAAATTCTGCATATCATGTTCATATGGTAATTGTTTGTTCATGAAAAGTCGTAGAAAACTGTTTGCAACTGTTCTGAAAAAACTGAAACACGGGTTTTTCGCGGGTAAGCTTTACTCGCGAAACAATCGCGAGACAGTAGGGAAAGTCTCTGTCTGATTTTTGTGTTTTCAATTTTTTCCTTAACTTGTTTTTGCGGGAAGCGCTTAGTCGCGGGATACCCGCGAGACAGTCGCAAAAGTCTCTGTCTAGATTTTTTGTTTGTACTATAAATCCTTACGCCTTTTTCGCGGGAAGTGCTTAGTCGCGGTATTCTCGCGAAAATGCTTATAAAGAGATTTTTGAAGGTTTTGCAAAATGTTTTCACATGTATAAAGTGTAAGGCTGTGTATAATTAGTTTATGCATGTTTAAAATAAAAACCTTTAATTTAAAACATCTAGTGGGAGAGAGATATAAGGGTTGGATCTCACGGCCTCCATTGTTGGTTCATAGTGGTATGAAATATATACTTTGTCTTAACTTCGAGCTTTGCATTCCATGCGGAGAGTATGTATTTCATGGTCCTATAAGATTGAATTTCTTGGTTTATAGTGGTTTGATCAAACACCTTGTCTTAGCTTTGAGCTTTGCATTCCATGTGGAGGGTGTTTTGTATCATGGTACTACATGATAAGCCTGTTAAGGGGATGAAATGTAGCTACACACGATTCTAGACAATGGTATACACTAGACTAAATATTATAGTATCCTCTATGCTGAGTTCTTACTATAATTATTTAGAGGCCAAATGTATAACAGCATATTATTGGTGTTTGATAAGAGTTATCATGATAGTACTAATAATAAGAATAGTTCTCAATCAATCATAGTATTTAATGTTCACTCTATGCTGAGGGATATTGAGTATGGGATTGGGTTGTCGTTGCATATATTATATTATGGTTTTATTAAGGTTCCATATTATATGTTTATATGCTAAATTGATAATGTCCAGTTTACTTATTATATTCATGTTTGTTATTTCAGATTTGAACATGGCATCATTTAGCCCACTTGTTACCATTCTTAATCAAAACAAACTGACTGGATCCAATTATGTTGACTGGAAAAGAAACTTGGACATAGTTCTCACAGCTGAAGAGCACAAATATGTGCTTACTCAACCATGTCCTAGCTTTCCTTCATTAGATGCTCCTCCTGAGGAAAAACAACGATACAATCGTTGGCAGAAATCTAATGAAATGGTCAAGTGCTATATCTTAGCGTCCGTCTCAAATGTTCTACAGTATCAAATGCAGGATGTAGAACTAGCTTCAGACATTATGCTGAGTCTAAAGGAGATGTTTGGTGAGCAAGGCCGTTCTGCAAGGCAAGAAACCATGAGACAAATTTATAATACCAAAATGGCTGAAGGTAGTTCAGTGAGAGAGCATTGTCTTACAATGATCTCTAATCTGAATACATTAGAGGTTTTAGGTGCCGATATTGATGGAGAATCCCAAGTGGATATGATACTCCAGTCACTACCGGAATCATTCAAGGAATTTAGACTTAATTATAACATAAACAAAAAGATTTATTCTTTGTCTGAATTAATGCATGAGTTGGTAGTGGCGGAAGGCATCCGTGGTACTTCTAATGCTAGTCTTGAAGCCAATATGGGTGAAGCTTCTACTTCTCAACCTAAGTTGAAAGGCAAGGGTAAGAAGAAGAAGAAGAAGGACTTCACTAAGTAAGAGGGTAAACAAATTGTCTTAGGGGTTGTCGACAAAGGAAAGAAGCTAAAAGGAAAATACTTCCATTGTGGTGAGAAAGGACATTGGAAGAGGAATTGTCCAAAGTTCAAGGCTGCCAATAAGGGTATGAAAATTTCATTCCTTCTTGAAATATGTTTAGTACAAAATCCCACGGATTCCTGGTGTGTGGATTCAGGTTGTACTAATCATATCTGCAATTCTTTGCAGGGGTTCCAGGAGACCAGAAAGCTTAAAGAAGGAGACTTGTTTCTGACCTTGGTTGATGGGAGTAGGATTCCGGTTGAAACTATTGGAGTTTTTAATTTATGTTTTGAGTCAAGAGTTTTAATATTAAATGACTGTCTGTATGTATCTAATGTTCGTAGGAATTTAATTTCTGCAACTTATTTGGGTAAAAGTGGATATTGTGTTATCCTTAAAGACAATGTTGTAATAAAGAAGGGTAAAACATTTATCTGTTCTGGCAATATTGTGGATGGTCTTTATATTTTAACTCCTGATAAGCATGAATTATATAATTCTGAATTAGATAATGACTCACATGTAAAATCATTTAAGAGAAAGTTTCCTTCTACTAGTGATGCATATCTTTGGCACTTGCGTTTGGGTCATATTAATTCAAATAGGATTTAAAGATTGATCAAAGATGGACTCCTAGAGCCATTGGATTTTGATGAATTACCAGTTTATGAATTTTGTTTGGAAGGTAAAATGACCAAACGACCTTTCAATGCAAAAGGTAGAAGGGCCTAAGAGTTGCTAGAACTAGTACATTCAGATGTATGTGATCCTATGTCAATCCAAGCAAGAGGTGGCTATAAGTATTTCATTACTCTCACTAATGATTACTCCAGATTTGGTTATGTGTACCTAATGAAACGGAAGTCTGAAGCCTTTGAAAAGTTCAAAGAGTTTAGGGCTGAAGTTGAGAATCAATTGAGTAAGCGCATAAAGGCCATTCGATCTGATCGTGGTGGCAAATACCTTCTTGGGGATTCAAGGATTACTTAACTGAAAATGGGATTATATCTCAATTGACTGCACCTGGAACTCCACAACAAAATGGTGTAGCGGAAAGAAGGAATAGGACTCTTTTAGATATGGTTAGGTCCATGATGAGTTATTCGACTCTACCAACTTCCTTTTGGAGATACGCCTTGAACATTGCAATGTATCTTCTGAATTTAGTACCTTCGAAGTCTGTTCCTAAAACACCTGTAGAGTTGTGGAATGGGTGTAAGCCTAGTATGAGACATCTCCATATTTGGGGTTGTCCAGCACATGTGTTGAAAGGAAAGACTGACAAGTTACAGTCTAAAACAGAAGTGGTTTTCTTTGTAGGGTATTCAAAAGGAACTATTGGAGGTTTATTCTATAGTCATAGAGATAACAAAGTATTTGTTAGTACAAATGCCAAATTCTTGGAAAATGACTATATGAATAATTTTACTCCTAGAAGTAGAGTTGTATTGGCTGAAATGAATGAACTTGTAAATGAACAACCAATGGTTGAAACTATGGATGATGTGGCTGTATTGGATACACCACAAGATACTACTCTTGAGATGTCTAGTACACAAGTGCTTCGTCGTAGTGGAGGAATGTTAGGTTACCTATAAGATTCATAGGTCTTGGAGAGACTTATGAGGCTATCTTAGAGGAGGCCGAAACTGATCCTTACACTTATGAAGAAGCAATGAATGATATAGATGCACATCATTGGGTCCAAGCTATGAAATCTGAATTAGATTCCATGTATTCCAATCAAGTTTGGGATCTTGTAAAGGCGCCTATCGGCGTTAAACCTGTTGGTTGCAAATGGGTTTACAAGAGGAAGAGAGGGATAGATGGAAAGGTTGAAGCCTTTAAAGCAAGGCTAGTAGCGAAAGGGTATACTCAAAAAAGGTATTGATTATGAAGAAACCTTTTCACCAGTAGCAATGCTTAAATCTATCAAAATTCTCTTATCCATTGCTGCTCATTATGATTATGAGATTTGGCAAATGGATGTCAAGACTGCATTTCTTAATGGCAATCTTGAAGAGGAAATCTATATGAAGCAACCAGAAGGTTTCATAGCAAAGAACCAAGAGCATATGGTATGCAAGTTGAATAAGTCCATTTATGGACTTAAGCAAGCATCTAGGTCATGGAACATCAGATTTGATCAAGCAATCAAATCATTTGGTTTCTACGCATTGGAAATGATTTAGGTGTAATGTTATCAGTAAAGATTTGGTTGTCAAGCCAATTTGATATGAAGGACTTGGGTGAGGCTAACTTTATTCTAGGGATCAAGCTTTGGCGAGATCGCAAGAATAAGATGTTAGGCTTATCATAAGCTGTATATATAGATAAGGTTCTAGAATAGTTTAGCATGCAAAACTCCAAAAAAGGATTACTTCTTTTCAGACATGGAGTTCCTCTGTCTGATGACCAAAGGCCTAAGACTCAAGAAGAAGAAGATATGATGAGACAAGTTCCTTATGCTTCTACAGTAGGAAGTCTTATGTATGTCATGCTTTGTACTAGACCAGATATCTGTTTTTCAGTTAGCATTGTCAGTCGGTATCAATCAAATCTAGGACCACAACATTGGCAAGCTGTAAAGCATATTCTCAAATACCTACGGAGAACGAGAGATTATATGCTTGTTTATCGTTGTGAGGATTTGGTTCACATTGGCTATACAGATTCAGAATTTCAATCGGATCTAGATTTTAGAAAGTCCACGTCAGGATGTGTATTCACCTTGGGAGGTGGAGCCATAAGTTGGAGGAGTGTGAAGCAATCTTGTATTGCGGACTCCACCATGGAAGCTGAATATGTTGTTGCTTGTGAGGCGGCAAAAGAAGCTGTATGGCTCAAGAAATTCCTTTTTGATCTTGGTGTAATGAGAATGGAGCAAGTTCATATCACATTGTTTTGCGACAATAGTGGAGCGGTTGCACAATCCAAAGATCCAAGGAATCACAAGAAAGGAAAGCACATTGAGAGAAAGTACCACATCATTCGAGACATTATTGCCCGTGGAGATGTGGTGGTAGCAAAGATTGAAAGTGCAAATAATCTAGCAGATCCCTTTACCAAATCTTTGCCTCAAAGGACCTTCGAGTCACATTTGGAGGGAATGAGAGTTAGATTAGTGCACAATAGTCTTTAGGGCAAGTGGGAGATTATTGGGATAAGTGCCCTTAAATCCTATTGTATGATGCTATGTATGATATTATGTATGACATTATGTGAGAAATGATGTATGACTTAATATTGTGTTTAATAAAGTTGCTTTATTCTTATCTAAAATAATGGTAACATGAATATTCGGACATTATCATATAGTCAATGAGATGCATAGTATGTGATTTATGTGAAAAGTCACAGAAGATATAAATCACAAGTTCTTTGTAAACTCAGAATTATAGTTCGTAGTCGGTGATAAATTTGGGCATTTGATCTGCGAAAACTTTAACATATTAACTACAATGATTTGTTTTGATTATGGAAGTGGTGACTTCTAGTTGATATGTTGATATGTTTTAAGAGTTAAGACATATTGAACTGGACCGCTGTGAGATTTATTATTCTCCTAACGACTGTCAATTGAATAATAAATCTCACGACTTGTATTCACATGAACTCTTAATCCTGAGAGAGTAATGGACATGATCATGAAATGTAAGTTACTTTGATATATCAGGAGTGAGATCTAAAGCAACGGTCAAAACCGCAGTATGTTGGGCAGCCACATTTAGTGTTGATGGAACATATATTCTCAAGATGGAATTCATAGTCTCTTAACGGAGATATAAAATATTCCCTTAAGATAAGTTTAATGGGTTTAGTTATTCAGAGAGTTAGGCCTAACCACTTTAGTAAGACTAAAGTATATATTTATGAAATTGGATTTCATAAATATATGATGAATAACTTAAAAGGATTAAACTGGGTACTCAAGGATTAAGATGTAATAATTTACAAAATGGCAGTCTATATTCATGACTTTGTACTACTATGAATATTTTATGAAAGAGTTGCATGTATGATAGAGTCTTGGGATATAATTTATTAATGAGGCCTAGAGTGCAATTATATTTATATAGTGGTATTAAATATATTTAATGGTAACTTTGGACTTGTCAAGAATTGACAGAAAAGCCCAAGGCCCATTGGAGCTAGTGTCTTATTCGTTCCTTTTTGGTCCCACTCCAAGCCACACACTAAAGCCCAATTGGGAAGGCCCAAAAGGCTAGCCTAATTAAATAATCAGTTATGTGGAGAGAAACATACAGAATTTTATATTAGAATGAAATGGTTTGTATGTTCATAAGATATGATATAAGAAAGAGAAACACTCTTTCATATTCTCTCTAGAAAACATAGAACTGATTGAAAGACCACACATCTTGAGCATCAAGTGGAATTGGAGTGAAGATCAAAGGTGTTTCCGAGTGCTTTTCGTCATTCGGTTTTGAATTTCATCATACTAAGGTACACTCTCTTGTTCTTATATTCTGAAACTTACATAGTGTATGTTAACAATTGCGAATGAAGTAGATCCGTTTATTTTCCGCTACGTATGTTTTGTATGCGATGCAAACATGTAATTTTCCATCAATACTAACATCACTGTGACTGTACTTTTGTCACATTTGGTGGTTCTTTTATTTCTTTCTCATATTCAATGGTTCTATTGTCACATTAAATAATACCAACGTCACATTAGACCGTACATTTCTCACATTCAGTGGTTCTTTTGTTACATTCGATGGTTCCTTTGCTTTTTTCTCAACAATTACCATAATACCCCAAAAACTTAAAAAATGACCAAAATACCCTTAAAACCTAAAAATGACAAAATAACCCTAAAACTAAAAAAAGTTACCAAAAAATGACTAAAATAACCACGAAACTTAAGAAATGATCAAAATACCCTTTAAAAAAAAGGATCAAATAACCTTGAAACTTAAAAAATGATCGAAATTACCATAAAAACTAAAAAAATGTCTAAAATAACCACGAAACCTAAAATATGACCAAAATACCCTTAAAAAATAAAATGACCGTAATTGCCCATATACGTAAAGAATATCTATAGATACCCTTAGAAACTTAATAAAGACCAAGATACCCTTAGTTAGGGGTGTGCATGGGTTGAGTTGAGAAGTTTTTTCAACCCAACCCACCATGGTAAGTTAAAAAAAATCCAACCTAACCCAACCCAACCCAACCCATCATAAGGGTTCAACCCAACCCAACTAAACTCACGTGGATCGGGTTAGGCCGATTGGACCCTTGGGTTGGACAATTTTTTTTTCATTATTATTAAATCAAGCATTAGAATAACACCACTACAAATAAGAGCAAATTTATAATCAAATAATCATGACCCAAATGACATCGAAAACCTTAGAAAGGACCGAAATTCCCTCAAAACCTAAAAAATGACCAAACATCCCCCCCCCCTCCCCAATTCCCTCTAAAAAAAAAAAAAAATACTAGTAGAACCTAAAAATGATCAAAGTACCATTAGAACCAAAAAAATAACTGTAATGCCCCTAAAAGCTAAGAATAACCAAAATATTCTTGAAAAGCTAAAAAATGACCTAAATACCATTAGGAAATAAAATGACTACATGGCCTTTAAAGTTAAAAAATGACTGAAATGACCATAAAACAAAAAAAAAAATGGTTGAAATAACCACGAAACAAAAAAAATGGCGAAAATACCCTTGTAACAAAAAAAAAAAAAATGACCGCAATGCCCCCAACACCTAGAGAATATCTAAAAAAACCCTTAGAAACTTAAAAAATCACAAAATTCCCTTAGTATCTAAAAAATGACCGAAATGACCACGAAAACCTTAGAAAGAACCAAAATTCCCTCAAAAACCTACAAAAAATTATCAAAATTCCCCAAAATCCCTCTAAAATGATCAAATTACCCTTAGAACCTTTAAAATAATCAAAACACCTTAGATACAAAAAAATTACATAAATAACCATGAAACCTAAAAAATGACTAAAATGACCTTGTAACTTAAAAGGTGATAATAATGCCCTTAGAACCTAAAAAATGACCTTAATGCACTTTAAACCTAAAAAATTACCAAAATGACCCTGAAACCTTAAAATTTTTTGAAATACTCTTGAAACCTATAAAATGACCAAAATACCTCACTAAACTTGAGAATGGCAAAAATACACTTGAAACCCTTAACAATTACCAGAATACCTTTTGAACCTAAAAAATGATCAAAATACCTTTAGAACCTAAAAAATGACCGAATGACCCTAAAACCTAAAAAAAGTCCAAAATTACCCTAAAACATTAAAAAAAAAAAGATTAATATAACCAAAAAACCTAAAACAATGACCAAAAATACCCTATAACACTTGAAAATGACCAAAATACTTTCGAAACCCTTTAAAATTTACTAGAAGACCCTTAGAGCCTAAAAAATAACTTAATGACACTGAAACCTAAAAAATGACCGAAATGATCTCGTAACCTAAAAAATCACTTAACTACACTTAGAACCTTAAAAATGACCGTACTTTTGTCACATTTGATGGTATCCTTACTTTTTTCTCACATTTGACAGTTTCATTGTTACATTACGCAATACCAACATCACATCTGATTGTATTTTTGTTACATTTGGTGGTATCATTATTCTTTTCTCACATTTGATAGTTCTATTGTCACATTGGGCAGTACCAAATCACATGTGATCATATTGTTATATTCAATAATTCTATTATTTTTTCAAAATAAAAAAAACAATAGTTCTATTATTTTTTAGTCACATTAGGCAGTACCAATATCACATTTACTTTTATTAATTCATAATAATCTTGGTAATAATTAAAATGTTAACAATGAATTTTCCCAAAATAGTTATAAACTTGAAAATAACAAAAATACCTAGAAATTAAGGACTTCAAAAAATAGTCCTAAAAATATATAAAATGATTAAAATACATTTTTAAACTTTCAAAATTAATAAATAAAATCATTGAAAATGATCAAAGTAGCGCTCAAAATACCTAGAATGGTTACAATACTAAATATTTTGAAAATGGCTATGTTAGAGTGATATCTTGGATTTTTTTTTTTAGTGATTGTAAACATATTTTGGTCATGTTAGAGATTTTCAAGACAACTTGGTGATTATTGACATCTCATGAGTATTAATCAAACACATCTCAACTATTTTGGTGTCTTTATGGTGTTAAATTTTCTCAATGAAAAAAAAGGTGACCCAATGCAAACGTTATTTGTTAGGAAACATTTGCTCCTCTAAATGATTCCAAAGAAGCTATATATTTAGACCATACAATGATGTAACTGTGAACTCTAAAGAAGAAAGAAAATTGAAACCTAAAACAATTTAGGCCCCAGTGTGTTTTCTTGAAGAACTTGAAATTGAAACCTAAAACAAATTTAGGCCTTAGAGCATGTTCTTGAAGAACTTGATATCCCAGATATGAAGGGAAAGAGAGTGTAAAATTTTGAAGCAAATAAATTATGCATTCTAATTAAAATAGCTAATGATATTCTTGTTAGGAAATAACAAAATAAAGCAACCAAGCAAAAGCAAAAACGCACCTAACCAGCAGCAAGCTATAACTACATTTCAAAATAATTTCAGATTTCAAAGTCTGCCAAAATGCAATGTTATCAATAGTTAACAATTACATTCAATGGTTTTCAGTAAACTTGAGCACTCCTAGCCAACCTCACATGGGCAACATCACAAATCTAATTGTCAACTACATTGCATGTGTGCATACAAGACATACATTTGTAATCATGATTCATGAATGATACAAATTCAATCTCCCTTTCAATAAAAGAGAAAATTCACTAAATTGTAGCATTTTCCAAAAAATTCAGCCATCAATTTTTACAAATCACTGTCATTTGAGTGACCGAAAATAATCATGCAGTGGAATGTTTCTAGCATTTTCTATTATTTTGTAACATTGTTCATTTTCTTTTGAAAGCGATTTGATGCCAACTTGTATCACAAACGTTTCAACCAGTTCTCTTACAAAAAGTAGACATTGCTGATAAAGAAGCAGTTAAAGCAAATTATGTGAAAACTATAAAACAAGTGAATATATAATGAATTGCGTGAATCTTACTAATAAATTAAAAATGATCCAAGTGGTCTTTTCGGAGGCTAACTTGGAGAGCATCTTGCTCTTCAATAGCATCTTGCTCTTCAATGTTCTTCACTCTCCCCATATTCCTATCGCAATATAGCATGAAATAAAAACAAGGTAAGCAATAACATACATTAAAAAGTAAATAAATTTCACAATTGAAAGATCCTAGAAATGTTTTTCCACTCTAAAGTATTTCTTGCCCTACAAGTTATACCACTCCATCTTTAAATCTCCTTTTACCAAACTTAAACTCCAAGTACTCTATTTTAGACTTGCTAAACCTAAAACATTTAGATTCTAAATCCTCCCTCCAAATTTGCAAAAGAGGATAGTTCAGGGGAAGTTTATGTCCCCTTCAACCCATAAGGTTTTAGGCATGGTAATTGGTGAACCTATGTACCACTAACACTTGTAGTCTGTGGCCTCGTGGATTTATTTTTTGGTTTGGCATTATTGGTTGAACTTGTCAAAAAGTAAAAAGCCTCTTCCATTTCACTCATTGCTGAGAAAATATATTGGGAGTAACTAGGTGGCAAGCCTACCTGCATGTGTGAGCAGAGAAGTCTCACATAGAAACATAGGGCATAAAAGTAATGACAGATAAGGAAAGAGAGAGAAACTGGAGTTTGTGAAGAGAGTGTCTTTCTTGTCTCCACAAGCAGACAAGTGAGTTTGGCCTAAATGCCATGCATGGTTGAAACATATCATCACCTTTAAAAAAAAGTTTCAAATATCTTACATTTTCTTCACCCTCATTTCATGCCAAAATGTGTGTGAGAAAAGAGAGATTGCAACCCCACCAACCCAAATTTCCAAGATGGTGTCTATTTTTTGTCGAACAATGAGGGGGAAAACAAGTTAACAACAAAAGAAAGATTCAAGTTCCAGACAGCAATAAGAACATTCAATCTAATTAAACAAAGGAGGAACATAAGGGCCAAAGAAGAAGAAAAAAATAAAGGAGGAAGTTAATTAATAAAGCGATTCAAGTATTCCCTTGAATTAGAGTAACACTTAAGAAAGTGTGTTTGCTTTTTAAATTAAAGAAAAGGCCAATATGGCCTGCAAAAGCTTTCTTAAAATCTCAGTTATGAGTAGAAATATGGGTGTCTTTTTGTCCACCCCTTTAATCAAGTCTCTCAAAGACCAAGCCAGTAGCAGCCTGACCTTGGAACTCATATATTTACACACTATGAAAATTTTCACTGCAACAACACGCATGGGATGGAGGGACAATGTTATAATTAGAGGTAAAGCAAGAGCCACAATAGAAATCCAAAGAAGTATAGTATATAGCTATCTAGCTATAGCTTTAGCTTTAGGTTTTGACCTCCTCTCAGTCTATTGGTCTAAATTGGGAGAGAAAAGTCCTAGGATCTGGTGAGTAAAGAAGAATAAGAAGTGCAATGGTTTAAGGCGTGAGGGAATCTGTCGGTGGGGTTGTTGGCTATTTTTCCTATTTGCTTGTCTTGGGAGGTTTCAAAAATTAATGCAATTCATTCTTTGCAGCTTATTATGAGAGACTCATTTCAGGATATGGAGGACAGCGATTCTAAGGCATTGAAGTTCATTCAGTAGAATGATACTGAGATGCAGGGGATAGATGAACTTAGTTTAGTGGCATGTGAAATGGTCAAATTGATTGAAACAACAACAGTTCCAATTGTAAGGGTTGATTCAACCGGTCTTATCAATGGATGGAATATAAAAATCGTGCTATTTGCTTAGTAAATAGGATTGTGCTAATTTAAGTCAAAACCCTATGAAACAAGTACTTCCATAGGCTGGTGAAGAAAAAAAGAGTAAATAATATGGGCAATGTTTATTTCATATTGACACATACCAATTGTAGCACATAACTGTCATGATTTCAGTGCAAGAAGTGTTGGCATAGTTGTGTGCAATAACTGGTTTGCACTAATATTTACCCAAATAACAGAATATCAAGACTTAAGCAGGCATATGGGCAATGCATTGGAGTGACTAGGGACAAGTTGCTGCAAAAGTCCCGGTAAATCGACTTAAGTCTGGTCTTAAGTTGATAATCACATCACTTCAAAGTGCTATATGGCAGTGAGGTTTTTTCTTTTATCAAGAAATTTTTTTTTTTTTAAAAAAGGGAGAGAGGTAATGTGTGCCTTGAAATTGGACATGAGCAGGTCTATGACATGAGCAACTAAATTTACCTAGTGAGCTAGTTATAAAAAAATATAATTAAAAAAAAAAACCTTGCCTTTGAGTAAGCACTAGCAGAAAAAGTAGCAGTCCGTTTCATTCTAGTTGGCCATCCAAAAATGCTATTGACTGATTCAACATGTTAATATAAAATAACAGGATGTTTCTTAAAATTTCATTATTTTGATCTACAATCTCTTTAATTTTTTTTTTGATAAATCAGAAAATTTTATTAGCACAAACACCAGAAACAACTGGAGATGCAAATAGCAAGCAAAAGTACAAAAACACAATTCTGTACTAGCCAAAATGCAACACAACAGCTCTCAAACTCTAAAAGTAGAAAACACTAAAAAAAAAAAATTTCAAAATTTGATTCCGAGATGCTGCAATGGTTACAGAATTACAACTTAATTGCACACCATAAAGAAAAGAAATGAAATAGAAACAAAGAAATAGCAACTCTATATCCGTGTCCTCCCTAGGACATTAAATAAAAAATTTATAAATAAATAGAAATAAAATTTCAACACCACACTAACAAGAACCCACACCCCCTGATGAGCAGAACACAAAGCCACAAGTTTTGGAAAAACTGAATCCCTAAAAAGCATTTCAACAAGCACTTTCTGTGCCACTTATATGAAAGAGCAAAATTGGTACCTCACCAGCACAGAAATTTGCCACTTTTACAATGAAATGAAATTTAAGAGTGAAATTCCAAAATTTTCTCAAAAATCAAAAAAGAAAAAGGGGCACAAAACAATGACAGAGAAATTAGGGTTTTGTTTGATTCTTACCTTAAACAAAATCAAAATGAGTTGATCCCTTAAAAAACCCTCAGCGGTGAGTAAATGAGGATGCTGATGGGATGAAGTGAAGTTGACGGATATGGGAGAAGAAGCAATTTGAGGTTTTGTTTAAGAGAATGAAACAGAGGGAGCACACGAGAGAGAATATGAAGTTGAGAGAGAATCACCTGTTTTTCGTTTTTTTTTTTTTTTTTTTTTTTTTTTTGTGGCTTTTGTATACTAACCTAGTCTCCTGGTAATAGGTTTCACACTAAACTTAAATCAACGGTTACAATTAAAATAACACCAATTAATGGTATAGATTTGGGTGGGTACCGTACCCACTAAACAAAATAGGAGTACAGTAGAATGACCCTTAAACTATGCTTGCTTTAATTTAAAACTTCCATATATATTTTGATGTTCAATTTATGTATATTTTTTTAGCCAATCAATAATTACATGTGTTCACTTACAAAACTATACTTAAGTGATTGTATACAATTATTTTAAGTAAGTCATGTGCACATAACAAAATACACGTGTGATATTGGGACAAAATATGGCTACAACCAAGTTATAACTGTATTTACAAGGAAGGAACCAAGATTCTAAGTTAAGGGGGGCCAAAGCATAAACCAAAATTAAAAAAAAAAATTGTTGTGTCAAAAATAAGATTTTTTTTTCAATATTCTGAAGGTGAACTAAAAAATTGAATCAACTCCAGTTCGTCCATAGGAGTCGTCCAGATCAAAAAGGTTATCCAATCATAAAAAGGTTGTCCCTCGTAGGACGGTCATCCATGGGTATGAAGGTCGTCCATTAGGAAAGTTCTAGACGACCCCCAGCACTTGGGAAATATCCAGAAAACGGATTTGTCTACAAAAACTTGTAAAGCAAACCATGTGCTACTATTTTGAAACATGAGCAAGATCCTTGTTCCTCGCTATAACTTCCTATTGAGTACTTAGCTTTATATAGCAGTTGTAGAAGATAAAATTTTACATTCTAACTTCTATAAAAATTGTGGAAGTTAAGTCTGAACCTTCTAACTTCCGCAAATATGGGGAAAGTTACGAAACAAGTAGCTATTCCAAGGCTCACTATATAAGGACTCATCCACATCAAATGAAGGTAAGTTCTCACTATTCCCAAAAGTTGGAATTCTTGAGTTCTAGAGAAAAAACTAACTTAAGCATCGGAGGGTTCTTGGCAGGTTCACCCCGGTCACCTTTGATCTTGTGTCTTTTTCTTTTCAGGCCTTTCAAGCAATCACTAGCCCATTGAAGCACGGAGCATTCAGCCTACTGATTTTTTGTGCATTATCATATTCTATATCTTATAGTTGTATTGTGCTGAAAATTAGTAAAAAGAAAAAAAAAATCTGTATTTTGGTATTAACTCAAATATATATATATTTTATATTAAACTACCACCCCAATTTGTATTTTGGTGTTTAAAAAAAATAATTAAAGCCAAAAAATTGATGATTCTGAATAACAACTGCAAAACAAAACGTTTTTTAGTCCTCTGTCAAACAAAACTAATTCACTTTGCGAAATCAATCATACATCTATACATCAACTAAAATACATTTCACAGGCGTCAAAAAAAAAAAAAAAAAAAAATACATTTCACATTTTTTGGAGTTAATTTACTGTATTTATCAAAGACAACAAAAGTTTCGGAAAAAAAAAAGGTAGATAATCTAGACAACACTAAATATTATTGCTTCCCAAAAAAAAAAACATTAAAGACAATAACAGTTGCCATTTTTAAGTTTTAAACTTCCTGATTATTTGTATTTTTTGTTTAGACTGACTTTATGATTTATTTTGGTTTGTCTATAGTATAGATTATTAGTGTTATTCTTGGAGCTATTGAGTATATTGGATTTGTGATCGGTTGTGTTGGTATTTTTTTGTTTGTCCAAAGGTTTTTCTTCTTATTCTCGGGGGAAGTGGGCAAAGGGGATGGACCAAAATATTTTTTATTCGGTATCATGGGTTAATTTGTAAACTTCTTTGTGGAGGGAGGCCAAGAATAGATATTTTGAGATTTTAAAATTTATGTATATGTGGGGGAAATGGGCAAAGGGGATGGACCAAAATATTTTTTATTCGGTATCATGGGTCAATTTGCTATTAATCTTTAATCACTTTGAAATTTTGCAAGTATGGAGAATATATAAAGATAATGTAATCTAATGGTGGATTTGTCAATATTCGCATTCAATTAAAAATATTGAGTGGTGTAACATTACTTAAAGTTACACAAGTAAGTTACACCAGGTGTAACTTGAACTCAACCCATATATATATATATATATATAAAAGGGGCCATGGCCACCACCCCAACCCTCAAGTGAGTCCGTCACGGTGTATTTATAATATCATTATATTAAATGTGAATTTTGACAAATCTACTATTAAATTTCATTTTTTTTTACATATTCTAAGCTTGCAAAATTTTCAAAAGATCAAAGATCAATAATTTTGTTATCAATCAAATATTTAAATTTCAAGTTTTTGTAATTTAAAATTATGCATAAAAAATAAAATTATAGATCAAATTCTAAAGAACATCCAATGGACACAAAATTTAAAATGAGTTAAAGATATAGAGAACATGTAATTTAATAATTAGATTTTCAAAATATGTAACTATATTATGAGTGATTATCAATTTGTGCCATATATTTTCTTTTTTCAAAAAAAGATCAAGCTCTTTATTCTTTATAGATTAGAATTAATCAAATCAACTTGTGTAGTACAGTAGCAATGTTTGAAGAGAGACTTGCTAAGAAAGTGCAACCATAACCAACCCCTCATCGTTGTGTATAATCACCCCCCAAATCTGCATTACCTTATGATTTCAACACAACACCATCAAAATTTGTTTTTAAAAGCACATTTGAGGGGGATGCCACCGAGCTTGCTGCCCTACCCGAGAGGTATTATGGGCTGGGCTGAGACTGCAGAATTCTTGATAGCGATCTCTTGAGGGCTGGATGATTTGAAACTTGAGTTTAGAAAAGCACATTTCAGTCATTTTGATTTTTTAGTTTTGAAATCGTTGTCCTTCTGATTTCTACTGTCATCTCATAAACGAAAAGAAATTGACGTGGTTAATGGATTTCATTACTGGGACACCCAACTTATTTAATAAATATTAAAGGAGCCATGTCAGCATTTTTTTTATATATAAAAAAAGATTTATTTCTTCTTTGACCAAACCTTTTATTTTTCCTTTCAATCTTTCCTAAATTTTCTTGATAACCAAACAAATAATTTATTTACGCCCTTATTTTTGTAGATCCAACAATTACATATATCAACGCTTGATTTTTTATTTTCAATTTTTCAACTCCTCGCCTTCTGTAACCTTCAATTCATTGTCTGCAATCCCCAATTTTAGTTTATTTATTTATTTTGAATTTTCTTTGACTTTTAGTAACCAAACACAACACACCAACCAAAATCAAATCCCACATCTAGTGTAAAAGTACGAATATTGTGTGAAAATTCTTCATCCAAAAGTGTAAAACAATAATTGGCCACAAAAGGAAAAAAAAACAAAATTCTATATTTCCTACAACAATCCCAAACAGACTATTCTGTTCCTTAAATGTTTCCATTATTAATAGGATCCTTCGTATATACCTTTTGCCTATGGTGCCTCTATATATATATATATATATATATATATATATATATATATATATATTTTATAAATAATATTTTTTAGGCTAAAATGCAAACCTCATTCTCTTGTGGCGTATGGTACGGGAAATTCACATTACTCCTAGCATTCAGATTCTTAGGAATGTGATTCCTTACAATCTGGATGCTTAAGAATGTAAATATTCATATGTTTGGTTTCATTGGGAATCTCTTAAGATTTCTAGGAATGTGAGATGATAATATTTGGTTTATTCACAGGTATCTTAAATGAATTATTTATTTTTCTCATTCTATCCTTAGATTTAAATGTGAACTACCAAGTCCTTAAATAAAAAAAAAAATCTTCCTCTAAATAAATAATGAAAAACAAAGTATAAACTATTAATTATAACAAATTCATTAAAACTGTAATCTAGAATTTCAAAATGATAAGTACAATACAAAAATAACTATTTAAATTCTCATATGTTTTGTTATTAATAATAATTTTTAAAAGAGCTTAACCCAACCCTTGCAATAATGGAGGGTTCTTTTCAAAAAATTTTTTTTTCCACACGTGTAACCTAAATAGAATTTTGTTAAAGACTATATCAACAGAGTTGTCTATCTTGTTTATATTGTTTTGGTGGGAAAAGATAAGGACAAAAGAAAAGATATTGATGATTTGTTTTATACTTTATTTTAATTGCTTAAATGATAAGAAAAAAAAAGGTTAAAGTTGTCAGTTCGTTTAGACCCCTTAAACCCAACAGATTAACCTAGAGAATTAGCCAAGTGATTAACTTAGGTAATTTAATTAAAACTAGGTTAACACAAATAAGCAAAAACAACAAAGCAGCGGAAAATAAACAACACAAAGATATGATGACCTAGGAAACCACACCGGTAAAAACCTGGGGAGGATTTGACCTAGCTATCCTCAAGGTAAACTGAATCCACTATGAAAGAATCGAAGTTTACACAACAAGACTTAGACCACTAACATCTTATTGCTACCCAAGTGTAGGAAACTTACTACCATGACCCCATGATAGCTCCGAGATCCACAGACTCCTTCTTTCTTGAATTCTTCAGCAAATCCACAAGCGCACCTGCTTGTATATCTTTGTGCTTTTTGATTATGCAACTGTATTGATCTACACAACTCTTGACATAAATCTCAAGTTTGTAAACCCTAAGTGTATGTGAAGGCAAACACCTCTAGATCTCACAATGAGATTCACAAACACAGCATTCAGAACACTAAAAACGTGGCTAGGGTTTTCTCTTATATACTTAAGGCAAAACATAAAACCCTATACATTAAATGGACTTGGGCTGAGTTGGAATTTTCTGCAGAAAAAACGATCTACCCGATTTTCGATCGATCGAGTCTAATTTTCGATCGATCGAGTTATACAGAAAGTGAACAATAATTCTGCATACAAACTCGATTCCAACTTTACATTAAGACCCATACTTTGAGCAAGTCTAACACACGACTAAACATTGTTTTGATCATGGTTTGCCAACATACAAATTGAAGTTCTAAATACATTAGATCCTAATCCTTAGAACCTAACAAACTCCCCATTTGGTAATCCGTGACAAAACACAGATTTAACAAAAAGCTCAAAGTTACAAATTGAAATAGCCCATTACAAAATAAATAGCCACTTAACAATTCAACCTAGACTACTATCTAACAGTTGCAAAGTAGACAGCAGCTCGACTGAAAGCAACCTGTATATTCATGTAACACTTAGCAAACACATAAACGCATGTGTGGAAAAAAAAAACAAGGAATATATAAAAAAAACTTCTTGATTTCACATAACACAAAATAAAGACATATATCATGAATAACATCATAAATATAGATCAATAAGCAATGAAGTGTAGTGAAATAAGAAACATATACATAAAAATGTATCTCAACAAAAATATCTCCTAAACAAGACCTAAAAAAGAGAATACATAGTGAAGCACCTAGATACAATCTAATAACTCCACAAGCTCCGCAGTATCACTACCAAGTAAACAAAAACTCCCCCTAAAATGTAAATCACCACAACAAAATCTCCTAGATACAAATGAACTATGCACTCCCCCTTTTTGTGACGAATTGCCAAATGACACTCACTCATCATCAAAAGGAGGCGGAGGAGAATGACGAGAGCTCGCCAAATCCGCTTGTAACGCACGTAGCTCATCAAGGATGTCCACCAAAAGCTGACCATGAGCCGCCTGAACGGTCACGACAGTATCAAGTGTCCAACGAAGGTCAAAAACTTTATCAAACGGTGGAGGAACATCAGCAGCAGCAGCAGCAACAGCAGGATCAGAAGATGTCCCAGCTGCATGAGTATCTGAAGAAGAAGAAGGGGGTGGAGTGACACCAGAAGGCTCTACCCTAGGACGCTTAGAGCTAGCTCGAAGTTGAGCAGCCCTTTGCCTCAAAAAGGTAGCACCAATAGGAGCAATGACATGTACAGGCTCAGAAGCAGGATACTCACCAAAACCAAGAAAAAGGAGAATCCTATGAATAAAAACAGGGAAAAACAAAGCATGAGTCGTAGAACTAGACCGATGAACCTCGTTCAAAGAACGAATAAACAAATGTGGAAAACTGATAAGCGCATCAGTGACAAGAGCATACAAAAACACACATCGCTCAAGAGGGATGGTGTGGACATGCGAAATCGGCCACAAAGAATGACACGCTATCCTAAAGAAAAGATAGTGAAGCTCGGAAAGCTCAGCAGAAGTGATCCGAGGATCAGAACCCCACTGGATAGAAGACCCAGTGATGTATGACAGGACGTCATCAAGGGGTGGAGACTCCTCGTAAGGAAAAACGGGATGATCAACTATGGGCACCCCAAGAGCATCAGACACTACCCGAGGGGTAATGCGATACTCCACACCACGTAACCACACCTTTACCAAGGTGTCGTTATCGTAGACATGAATAGAGAGGTTCGAATAGAACTCTCTAATCAAGGTGGCAGGAGGAGGAGAATGCTCATACTCGAGCAAAGGTAACCAACCCCGACGCTCAAAGTTACGTCGCACTTCAGGATCCAACTCATCTAATAAGACCCTACGCTCAGCCCAAATAGGACGCCTAAGGTTCAGAGTCTCATAGGTGACTTGGTTTGACTCACTGGGGAACCGCTCAGTGTCAAAAGAAGGAGAAGGATCAGAAGTCCTATGGGCTTTAGTTTTCCTAGGCATAGTGCTAAGGAAAAGAGATAGACACAGAAAGAAAAGAGCAAAAACAAATAACCAAGGGCAGACTGCAAGTTAGCACAGCATAAAATATAGAAAAATATCACTTCTATATGATGCATGAGCATGAATACCAAATGATGCATGTACTAATGCAGTGACAAGTTCAATTGTGATCCAAATTAACAAAATTGGCTTGAGCATGTAGTTGGTATCAAAAATACCTAATTTGAAAAACCCAAGTTTTCAAAACACAACAAATTGATTAATTGATCAACTCAACAGTCAATTAACTCAATATAGTGATCAAATTAAACAATCCAACAAGCCAATTTCATCAATTTCAATCAAATTGAACAAAACTCCCAATTTTCTCAATTTCAAGCCCTAGAATTTTAAATTTTCCTCGAAACACCAAATTAATCAAATTAAACCATATGGAGTGTTTGAATATACTGTCCCCACAAAAACCCATGAAAATTTTGAGAGAGAAACAGCCAAAAACACTTCCAAATTTGCCACAACATTAATTCCAAAATTAACCAAAAAAAAAATGCATGAAAAATGCATGATTTTCGAAAATAAATGCAAAGGAAGGGGCATAAAGGTCTTACCGGCCTTGAAGGAGAGAGATTGTGCAAAAAGAACGGAAGAAAACGACAAATCCACCCAAAAATAGCTTGACCGGTTGGTAGGAGACAAAAAGAAATTTTGAAAAGTTTTGAAAAAGTGAAAAGACACTTGAAAAGCTCCTTTTTAAAACATCCAGCACGATTTTCGATTGATCGAAAATTACATTCGATCGATCGAAAATACCTTCGATTGATCCAAATTCAGCTCGGATCGATCGAGTCAACCAGAAACTTTTTCATTGATTTTAAAACATTTTCGATCGGTCGAAAATCAGTTTCGATCGATCGAAATTCTGGAAAAATTAATTTTTGAAAAACACACCAAATTCTGTGTAGTCACTTCTCAAAGCATCAGATTTTATGAGAAAAATGCATGAGTATGAGATGAGATGTTTTCCAAAAAACATATGAATTCAACCCAGATTTCTCCAAATAAAAAAAATGTCTTTCAATACCCAAAAAAAAAAACAAACAAGCAAACATGTTCTGCATAAATTTCCAGTAATTCTCAAACTTGGTTGGTCAGGCCAAATAACACACACAAACATGTACACATTTTAGCAAAGAATAACTTGTGTAGTGTGTGCAACTAGCATAAGTTTGAGAAACATGTGAGGTGATATACACATAGAGATCAATCACAAGTTCTACAAAATCCATCACATGAATTTGAAAGAGACTAGTACTTAAAGAGTTACATCCTATAACTCCCACATCTCCTAGAATAAAAGCTTGCAATCATGTAAGTTTCTTGATTTGCCTCATTATTAATATTCAAATTAAATGATTAGAAACTTAATAAAAGCCGGGATAATGTACACACCAATTTTATTTGAATTTGTGAGATTATTATAGCCCAATAATGTACACACCAGTTTTAATAGAGGCTACACCTTATGTTCTTTTTGTGCATGTGCTACACTTTCTCGAGCACAAAATCTTACGATATGCACTAAGGTGTTCATGATTGGCTAATAAACAGTGGTGAGATGGTTATTTATGCCTTTCTCAATAAGTTCAAGTCCAAAAATCAAAGACATAAGACTTCAAGATCGAGATCATGTGATCAACAAATATAACATCTTCCCACACACCATGCACAACAAACTTTAGCTAGTAAAGTGCAATAGAAATAAGTGCATCTAAGCTAAACTAGGTACATTCATATGACATGTAAAATTTGATTGACCAACCTTGTCTTCAAATTCAAGAAAAAATAGCAAAAACACAATTTGCAAAATTTTTTTTTTTATTTAACAAAAAAAATCCTAGAATGAAATGCATGAATGTAATGCAATGCAAATCCTAGAAACAGAGATCACAAAAGATTGAGCAATGAAGCACAAGGACCATGTCAGACAGACTCAATTAGATTGAGCCTTTTGCATCCAAGACTTCTTAGATGCAACTCTTGCATTGGAGTTATGATTCACATTAGAATTCTGAGCAACTCCAAGATTGGAATAAAGGTTTAACGCCTTTACCAATTCACCAATAAGTACCATAGGATCATGTGCTTGGGGTACAGGTACTTTAGTTTTATTTGCTCGCTTCGCAGCTTGCAACTTAAAACAATTTGGATGAATGTGTCCAGGTTTTCCACAAAAATAACAAACCCATACAGGCTTATCATGCAATTTGCCCTTAGTAGAAGTAGAAGCTCTAGAATGAGAAGCTTGAAGGTCAACCCTAATCTTCCTAGGTGGAGTAACATTTATAGGTTTGACATGTTCACTTACCAAGGGTTTGACAATCTCACTCTTAGGAGGTTCAGAAGAAGGAACAAATTTAGTGGAAGAAGGTTCAAGCACAAAAATACTTTCCTCATACCCTAAACCAGTTTTATCAGAAGGAGACTTTTGAATACTCAGCATGTGATCAAGTTTGGAGCTTGCAGACCTATTAGTTTGTTCTCTAGCAACAGATAAATCAAGTTCCAAACATTTAACTTTATCAAGCAAGAGCATGTTCTCAGTTTTCACATTATTCAAAAGTTCATTTGCATCAAACAATTTAACAAGTAAATTTTTCTTTTCAAGTTCCAAAGATGCAATTTTCTTCAAGCCTAACTCAACATTCATGGCATTCTTTGCAACAACTTTGCAAAGTTTATTGTAGGCTTCCTGTAAATCTGCATCCTCAGAGAGTTCCCCATCAGAAGGGTTCTCTTCAACAGACATGCTTTCATTAACTACCGTAGTAGTAGTGAAAGCAATGAAGTTTCCATCCTCAACACTAGCAGATTCATTGTCGGAAACTTCATCATCACTAAGGGTTACAGCCATAGCTTTACCCTTAGATCTCAAGTATGTAGGACATTCAGATTTTAAATGACCATACCCTTGACAACCATAACATTGTTGTCCCAAAGAATTATTAGAAGGCTGTCCCACTTTCTCCTTAGGTTTTTCAGTGTTATTGACTTTAATGGGATCATTCTTCCTAAAATTTCTAGGTTCAACAGTGTTCTTACCTCTTGCCCTTCTGTTATTGTTCCTAAGAAAGTTTCTAAAGTTCTTGGCAAGATAGGCAATCTCTGTAGCAGAGAGTTCATCATCAAATCCACCATCATCAACATCATCAACAGACTTAAGAGCCATTGATTTGGATTTGTTAGTCTTGGGGAGGTCTAACTCATAGGATTGAAGAGATCCTACAAGTTCATCCACAGGGATGGAGTCCACATCCTTGCTCTCAGTGATGGCAGTCACTTTGGGTCTAAAGTCCTCAGTCAAAGATCTAAGAATCTTCCTAACAATTTTAAGTTGATCATAGATTTCACCCAAATTATAAGCAGAATTAACAATATCATTCAATTTAGCATAGAATTCATCAAAGGATTCATCATCATTCATTCTAATGCTTTCAAATCTAGAGGTTAATTGCTGCAACTTATTAATCTTAACTGCCTTCGTGCCTTCATGCACAGTCTGGAGGATTTTCCAAGCAGTATGAGCAACCTCAACATTAGAGATTCTCTTAAATTCCTCCATGGAAACAGCATTAAAAATAGCATTCATAACTTTGCTATTAAAAGCGGCTGCCTCCTTTTGAGAAGTTTGCCACTCACTCACAGGAATAGTGGGCTTCTCCCATCCGTATTCAACGGAATTCCAAACTCTCTCATCTATGGATTTCAGGAAAGCTTTCATCCTTACTTTTCAATAAGCATAGTTGTTTCCATCAAAGTGAGGTGGAACAACAAGAGAGTGTTCGTGTTCCATGACAACAGGGGTCAAGGATCAGCTAAAAGATCAAAGGATCAAAACAAAGCTACCCGCTCTGATACCACTTGTCAGTTCGTTTAGACCCCTTAAACCCAACAGATTAACCTAGAGAATTAGCCAAGTGATTAACTTAGGTAATTTAATTAAAACTAGGTTAACACAAATAAGCAAAAACAACAAAGCAGCGGAAAATAAACAACACAAAGATATGATGACCCAAGAAACCACACCGGTAAAAACCTGGGGAGGATTTGACCTAGCTATCCTCAAGGTAAACTGAATCCACTATGAAAGAATCGAAGTTTACACAACAAGACTTAGACCACTAACATCTTATTGCTACCCAAGTGTAGGAAACTTACTACCATGACCTCATGATAGCTCCGAGATCCACGGACTCCTTCTTTCTTGAATTTTTCAGCAAATCCACAAGCGCACCTGCTTGTATATCTTTGTGCTCTTTGATTCTGCAACTGTATTGATCTACACAACTCTTGACATAAATCTTAAGTTTGTAAACCCTAAGTGTATGTGAAGGCAAACACCTCTAGATCTCACAATGAGATTCACAAACACAGCATTCAGAATACTAAAAACGTGGCTAGGGTTTTCCCTTATATACTTAGGGCAAAATATAAAACCCTATATATTAAATGGACTTGGGCTGAGTTGAAATTTTCTGCAGAAAAAATGATCTGCCCGATTTTCGATCGATCGAGTCTAATTTTCGATCGATCGAGTTATACAGAAAGTGAACAGTAATTCTGCATACAAACTCGATTCCAACTTTACATTAAGACCCATACTTTGAGCAAGTCTAACACACGACTAAACATTGTTTTGATCATGGTTTGCCAACATACAAATTGAAGTTCTAAATACATTAGATCCTAATCCTTAGAACCTAACAAAAGTTATCAATTTATAAAAAATACAATTTCCTTTAAGCTTGGGAATCTAGATTCCCACCTATCTTAAATGGAATCCACATTCCTACTAAGAGGGGCTTAAAGGGGGAATCCAGATTCCCCTGGCATCTGATTTCCTAGCGTGATTTGCAACCAAATATGAGAATTTTTAAACATTCTTGGAAATTCTAAAACATTACTTCGTACTAAACGTCACATTTTATGTTAAACTAAAATTCATTTTAGCCCTTTAACTTTCAAACTTATTCAAGTAGGGCTTTTCCATTAATTTTTGTTATATGTTGTGGTTAATTTTTCAAAATTTTAAATTAAAAAAAATTCAATTAATGATTGAAAAATATTTTCCAGATTTTTTTTCCTAAAGTTTTTTTAACAAAAGTTGATGAAAAAACCTCAATTGAATAAATCTGAAAATCAGAGAACTGAAATGGACAAAAATAAAGTTAGAAAACTGGAATGAATTCTGAAGAAACTTAGATGATGAGTTTTGCATTTTAGCCTATTTTTTATGATGATATTTTAATAATAAAATTTGTTTGTTATCAGTCGAATGAAACGGTTCTCCGGAAAAGAACAAGGATGAATAAAATTTGATCAATTTTTTTTATTTTATTTTGATATTGATATAAACACCCATAATTTTGCTGACTGAAAACTTAAAATCCTCTCGGCCCAATTTGGATACATAAGTGAAGTATTTCTTCAGCCTTATCCAATGGACTCGTACAACATTGGGCTGTGGAAAAACTTTGGTCCAACTTAACTACTACAAGTTAGGTATGGAGTTTGAGCCTAATGAAAATTGCTTAAAATCCTCTCGGCCCAATTTGGATACATAAGTGAAGTATTTCTTCAGCCTTTTCCAATGGACTCGAACAACATTGGGCTGTGGAAAAACTTTGGTCCAACTTTAACTACTACAAGTTAGGTATGGAGTTTGAGCCTAATGAAAATTGAAAATTGCATGGAAAAAAGGACAAAATAAAAAACACAGAAACACAGCATAAAAAAAAAAAAAAAAAACACAGAAACACACGTGTGCACACACACATGACAGTGATGACACATGTGAGGTGAGGGAATCGTGTAGTGTGTACACGTTTGGCTTTAGAAACCGTAAATTTTTATACCGGGCCTAGCTTTAGCAACTAGTAACACGCATGTGGCCACTGCACAGTCACACTATTATTCATCTTAGTTCTAATCCAGTACTTTCAGATCTCTCTTAAAAAAAGTTTTGATTTTTGCAATTTGGTGAAGTAGGGTATCCAGTAAAAGAAAGCAAGAAAGCAAGCAGGGAGGTGATATAGATGGGAAGGATATTTGTGGTGGAGCTGGAGGGAAGGTCATACAGATGCAAATTCTGCAAGACCCACTTGGCTCTTGTTGAAGATCTTGTCTCTCGAGTACGTTCTAATTCTCTTTCTTTTCATTTTCACCATTTTTTTATATTGTTAATTCTGGCAATTAATTATCATAGAACATGGAATAGCTTGTGTAGGTTGCTTGTAAATCGATCCTGGAATTATGTGTGATGTGGGTTTGTTGTAGTGATTGGGAGTTTTATGAGAGTATGAGAGTAAAGAATCATTCTTTTCTTTTTTCTTATCACGGTTAACAAAAACTTAATAAAATTATAAAATAATTATAGATATACATACATAAAAGGTATATTCATTATAAATTCAAAATATATTCAACTAATGATCAATTTAATCGTTACTTATGTAATAAAATTTAACAAACCTAACTAAATAAATCAAATTAACTTATGTTTATAACATGCACATTCAAATTGATTAAATTCAGAAGTAATACATGATATATGAACAAAAATAATATTATCTTTTCATCATCTTGGCTAATCAACCCCATCTAAGTTAATGTTATCATCATGTTTAGCATTTTGCAAAATTATTTTTTCAAGGACATTTTCTTTATTATTATCAACATTTACTCTTTTTTTTTTGGTTTTTTTTATTCTAATAATTTTTTCTTTATATTTTTTCTTGAAATTCTAGCTTTTTAGACTCAAAATAATAATAAAAAAATAAAATATAATTATATTTTCATTTAATACATTATTAGTAGCATAGAAAATAAATTTGCACATATGAAAGTGAGTGTTATGAGTATAGTCTAAAATTTGTAGGAGAAAGAGAAGGGAGAAAAAAAAAACTCATGGACTTGCTATTTTATTAGACTCAATTAAGTTTCCCAATTATTTTGTGTTAACAAAGTCTAACAACTTGTTTAAATCAAATAAACCCACTAATTTTAACAAAAAAAAAAAAAAACTCATTTTAAACCCACATGTCTATGTATCGTACGATACGTACGATTCACCGATACGATACGATTCATATAATACGCACTTATGAATCGGACGATTCATGAGCACTTACGATACATTCTTACAATACGAAACTTTTTGTACACGATATGCATCGCGTATCGTACGATACTGACAACTATGGTCATCACCAACTCTAGCCTTAGGTCAGAGAACCTAATTGAAGTGTATTTTGCATGGCCAACCATATAAAATATTGGTGCTTGTATTTGATGTTTACATGCGATTTTTTCTTTCCATGTTTTCCAATTGGTGAAAGAGTATTGTCAAGCATTTTTCTTCCTCTCTTGACAATTCGAGGCACGTTGGTAGTCTAGCAAAAGGAGTTGCTGTCTGGACTTTATTTTACAAGGAGCTTGTCTTGTGTGGGTATCTGGCATAAGAAAAAGTTGGCTAGGTGGTTCATTTGTCTTTAGTATAGGTGGAAGATTTTTAGGTCTATTTTGTCTTTCATGTTTTCAACATAGAGGGGTCATCTCCTCCACCAGTGAAGAGTGTTTAAAGTGAAGTGTATGGGTGTAGCAAAGTGTGTGCATTGTTCAAGAATCAATAAGATGATTATTAAAATTATCAAAAAAAAAAAATGATTATTAAAAAAAAGAATTAATAATATTTTCTCTTTATTAAGAACTCTTTTTGGTTCCTTTGCTTGAGTATGTTGAGACTGTTTACATTATGTATGAATAAAATGTTCTCTTCTTAAGTAAGAACTTTGTAATTGTGACAAACGCTTTCAGCAGTGCAATCTAGTTAGGAGTCACTCTGTCATCATTGAATCTTCTATATCGTTCTCAAGGAGGCCAAGTATATGAAGGGTATTAACATAGTGTTTAAGTCTAGGATCATTAATGTGACTGAGCACCCCCAACCCGTTTGAGAGTGGCATTTGATAGAGTACACTTTTGTTAGCGCTCTGAACACAAGCTAAGGCTATGTTTGAGCTTGGTGAGTGTCAATGATGATGCTCTGTGTGCTTTCTCTCGAGTGAAAAATTTGAAGGAATTTATCTAGTGACTTCGGGTTCATTGAGGTGATAGTGTATCACCAACCTATTGGGCCTACACCTACCCTCTTAGACTCTGTCATTTCACACAATGTTACCTAGAACATGAAGGCCTAGGCTAGGTTACATTGAATATGGATCATTTAGCCAAGTAGCTCAGGTGACTCCATAGAGCCGTATGCATAAAAATGACATTTATTTCAACAATTGGAAGATTCTTCATGTTTTGATAGGAATTTTTTTAGGATTATTATTAACCAGATTAATAATGTTGTCTATGTTGAACTGTTTTCATGTTTATAATTTTTATTAAATAAGGAGAAATTGCAGTCGAATAAATGTTGGCAATCACGTCTGCTGTTGCTTTTCTGGATGGGTTGTATTGTCAGTTTTGGTTTCTTATTTTTTGGGGATTATTTTCTCTCCTATATTTCACTTTTTCTGGGGTTGCATTTTTTATATGAACTTATTTGATTGAATTAATTACTAATTGAAAGGCGAACAATTTACAATGCACCTAATTCTTTTGAATTGAATCATCCATTTCTTAATAATTGATTCTTCTCAGTTCAATGTCACACATGCAGTATTTGTATTTGGAATGCTATGCAGGATGTTAAGTTTTCTCATATTTCCCTCTATTTGGTTAGGCTTTTCATTGCCGACGGGGAAAAGCATACCTCTTCAATAATGCGTGAGTTCCTTTGTCATTCAAGTATTGCCAATTACTGTTTCTTTATTCAATTTATGATTCAGTATTCCTCTCAAAATAAATGGGCACATATACTGGCTGTTGCACTGTCTGTAATATGTAGCAATACAAAATTGATTTTGTTCCATTCAGTGGGAAGCATATCTTTCTAATGACACTTGGGTTCTTTGAACTTCTTAGTCATTACAAACAAATTACCATCGTTATCACTTTAGAGATTAAAGGCATACATTAAAAAAAAAAATTATTGATAAGTTACACATTCACCTAGTGGGTTTTAAACCTACAGCCTTCACCTAGTGGGAGAAGGAAATGCCATTTTAGGCAGAGGTCATTGGTTTAAAGGCACACCTCTTCAAAACATGAAAGGATGCCTAGGATACCTCTCTCCCTCAGTTAGTTTGGATGAACTGTTTAATGTAGAAAGGAATGGTGGAGGACCCCATTTTCTCCTTTTTGGATGGTTTCAATTTTCCATTCCATTGCTCTACTAGAGTTTCCTTTATAGAAATTCAATGAGTTCTTTTTGTGTCCCCCTTTTGATTCTTTTATTTTTAAGCTCCTCCTAGACATACTAAGAGAACAACCGTATCCTTTCTATTCTATTCCTGTCCCTCTTAATTTATTCATTCCTTTCCATTCTTTTCTTTATGAACTCCCAAACATATTGTAAGTCTAAATGTTTGTCTTACTTAAAAAAACAATGTATATTTGTAGGAATCTCAAGATGTTATGACCCTTCAATGGCTGAGTAGCGCTAACCAATCTGTATATTTTCAAGCTCACAGATTTTAGTTCTTTCCTTGGATTGACCTAAAAATTTACCAAACAACTGCAGAACAATTTTGTAAAAAATTGTTGAAACTAGGTTCAATAATATTCTAGTTCCATTTGAATCTGGCTTGGGCCTCGCATATTACTTCCATTTGTCATTATTTGTTTCAACTTTAATAAAGTGCATTGGGCTGAATGACTATCACGTGAAAATATGGAAGTGAATTGATAGGGTTGGGATTTGTCAACTAGCTGTTTTAATCCATATGCTTTTTGCAGTTCAATGCTGGAATTTGCTAGAGTGTAAATACCTTTTTCTTATTGTTGTTTTACCTTTTCCCTTTCATTTTTCTTATCTCCATATTCAGTCGATCTTCCTCATGTGATTTGTTCTCTTCCTCTTTTGTAGAATTTAGTCCCTGTAAATGATATGGAAGAGTAGCTTTAAATATCAAATTTTAACGTTTGCCTTCCAATGCGTGATCATTTCATCTAAGAGTTTTTTACACCTTGTTGAAATTAATTTATTATCTAACTGATATGGCAGACTGTTCTCTTATTACAGTCAGTGCGTGGGACTGATGGCCCAGCCTTGAAAACAGAAACATGTTCTGTTCACGTAACTCACATTGTTTGACCAGTGCTCTGTATCCTTCTGATTTTTTTTTTTTTTTTTTTAATCTTTTTTGGGTTGAATAGTTTCCTCGGTTATTTAGTATGTAGGAAGTGGCCCCATATTGATGCTCTTATGCTCTGGAGCAGCATGCAATAACCAGCCCTGCATATTCTTTTCTAAACCTTTTTCTTTTCAGGAGTTTCAATTTTTAGACTTTGTTTGCTAGATTGAATGGATTAAGAAAAATAAGTGCCTTATAGTGTTTGATGATATGTTATATTTTATAGATGTAGTGATGGCAATAATATTTTTGTTTTGTGTTACCGGTTTAAAACTTTGAAGTCATTGGGTGAATGCATAACTCACCAATAAACAAAAAATTATTTATTATTTATATGACATGATCAAAAATACATATATTTTTTAAATTAGATAAATAACTGAAGCCTTTATAGCCAACTCTCCACAGGAGGAGAGTTTGTGATGGAGTCATGGAAGATTAATATGCTATTACTTTGCAAATTTGCCTATTCAAGAATTATTTTATTGGGTCCTCGTGTGAAGTCCAATTGAAGTGAAAGTCGTGCCCTTTTAATGGTTTAAGTACGAGTCTTTTAGGGTTTAAACAGTTTTTAAAAGGTTTTTATTTTCATAGTTATGATCAGTTTTATATTGAGGGGCAAATCTGTAATTTCTACAATTCCTGCGAATTAAGGTATTTTGGTAATTTAGTTGAGTCTAGAATCTTCTAGGGTTTTAAGTATCTTAGGTTTATTTACTTTGGGTTCAAGTTAGTATTTATTAGGTATTATTAGTAGTCCTTATACTAGTAGGAATCCTATTACTACTAGTACAAGTAAGAGTCTTTATATATATATATATATATAGGGTGCTCAATGTGTTCAAGAAGTAGAATGAGTTGATTAATAAAATTGAGTGTTTTGAGCAATAGGCACGTTGGCCTTTGTTGTTTCTTCTCTCTCTTTTCTTTATTTTCTCTTCTTTCTTTCTAGGGGTACTGTTTACGGTTACTGTAGACAAATCCCTAATTTGTCCTGCATCAGTTTGTATCTATGTTCGTTTTATTTACAAGTTTGTTTAAAAAAAGTGCAATCTTTTAGAGGTTTTGAGTTATTTTTAGTATGAGTTTGGATAGCACGTTTTGTGCTATTCAGTGTGGCTGCGTTTTTTTTAGTGGGTCCATGGGCACTTTTCATGGGACCTGCAACTTGGGAAAAATGCAAATTTAACTTTAAAACTGGATCTTACGGCATTATTCACACATTTAAAAATTATTTTGTTACAGTATTTTCAGTTTTCGTTTTTCAGCAGTATCCAAACATATCCTTATTTTTAGATTAAGGGGCATGAAATTAAATCATGTTCTATTACTTCCTGTTTTTCTTCCTTGCAATGTTCAATTGAAACAGTAGGAATTTCTAGGCCCCCTTACAAGCCAGATAATTATTATACATTTGAAAACTCTGTTCAATGTCTTTTATAATTTAACGGGAGAGGCAAGCCAAAATCAAGTATAAATCAGAGCATAAGGCTCAATAATGGGCCTGGTGTGGTGGAAAACTAGAATTACCCCCAACTATAAAGAAGTGACCTCCATTAAGGTTACTGCTCTTGTTTCATCCAATTGGAAAATGATTTTCTTGTATTAAGCTTGTACGAAAATAGACTAATATGGGGAGGCAAGAGGAGGCTGGTGCACTAGAGGGGTAAGAGGTGCTCATGGGTGTGGGATGTGGAAGAGTATTACAGAAGGAACAGAGAAGTTCTTTAGCCAGATTCTGTATAATGTGGGGGAGGGTAACCGTGTTAGTTTTTGGCATGACCCATGGTGTGGGCCTTCTCCTTTGAAGGAACTCTTTCCTTCTATGTATGAGTGCTCTGTTTCTAAAGACGCATGGGTCTCTGACTTGGTTGTATCAAATTCAGAAGGAGGTAGGAGCTGGAATTTATTGTTCCGTCATGGTCCTCAGGATTGGCAGGAATCCATTGTCTACTCATTCTTTGAGTTTATTTATTCCTCTATGTCGAGGGGTGAGGGGGAAGATCAGTTGGTTTGGAGATTGAATACATCTGGTGTTTTTGATGTGCGTTCTTTTTATAAGCTATTATCTAGTCCTACCACGAATTCCTTTCCTTGGGAATGTATATGGCGTAATAAGGTGCCTAAACGGATGTCTTTTTTCTTATGGACAGCAGCTAATGATGGGATACTCACCATGGACAATCTTATTAAGAAAGGTCAGTTTTTGGTTAATAGATGTTGCCTATGTTGCTGTGATGGGGAATCAGTGGACCACCTTCTTCTTCATTGTAAGTTCTCTCATGCCTTATGGTGTGAAGTCTTTACAGTGTTTGGGATTCAATGGGTAATGCCAAGTTCATTGAAATCCTTTTTCTTTGTGTGGAGAAACTGGTTTGGAAAGTACCGTTCAACCATTTGGAATATGGTCCCGGCATGTTTAATGTGGGTAGTCTGGTAGGAACGTAATACCCGCATTTTTGAAGACAAAGCGAGATCTTTGGATCAACTTAAGTGTATACTTTGTCGTACTCTGTTTCTTTGGGCTCGTGTTTGGGTGTTTACGAACTGTACTACTGTCACGGATTTTTTAGTCTCTCTTTCTTTTAGCTCTTGATTTTCTTGTATTTGTTGTATTGTTCAAAGTGTTCACCATCGTGAACATGATGTTCAATGTTCATTTTTTTTCAATAAAAGTATTATTACCTATCAAAAAAAACGAAAATAGACTAATATAATATTTGATAAATGGAAACCACTTTTTATTTCAATCAGATAACTAATGTATCATAAAACAGTTATCTTTGTAGAAAAAATATTATGGTATATTGATTATTTCAGAAGAGAAAGATATAAACAAAGATAAAGGACAACTTTCCTACAAACTGGTTTGGAGTAAAGTTTCTCCAACCCATTAGTGCCAATTAAAATGATTCTCTATGTGTACTTTTAATTAAATTACCTATTTTGAAGTTATTTAACTTATTTAAATCACTTAATGAGTCATGATTAAAATACAAGTTGATGGTGATTTGATCTCCACATAATAGGCTAAAGCCTTAAAGGAGATTCATTCAAACCTGTTTAGGAAAACTTTGTTCACGATAAATACCTTCAATTTGTATTTAGTCCATTATGTACAAAAAAACTCTTACCAGCTCTCTATTATTTTTTCTGAGGAACATTATAGAAATTCCAATTTTAGATTGATACTTCAGTTTATAGAGTTGTCTTGAGTTCTTGATCCAGGGTGAACCTCATAGTTGGAGCATTAGAGGAGAGGCTGATGATTTCCGGTTTGCATACTGTGGCAGACATATTTTGTTGCTGTTGTGGACAGATTGTGGGCTGGAAATATGTACTTTCTCTCTCCCATTCCCTATGTGGCACACATCTATTAGCAGATATTTCTTAAATTACCGGAATGAGAGGTTTGGCCATAGAGCTTGGCAACTTTTGCTGACTTCTGATTGTTTCTTGCACCCAGGAGGCTGCACATGAGAGAAGTCAGAAGTATAAGGAGGGGAAGTTTGTTCTTGAAAGGTATATTCGTTCACGCTTTCTTCTTTTTTTGTTTATTTTTTTTCCCTTTATAAAATCCCCTTCTGTAAATTTATACGTATCATTAGTCATTACTATTCTCCCTGTTGGCATCTAGAGGATTTTGTGTTTACATGTTGCGTATCCTATGCATGTTCGTAAACAGAGGGAGGATTGTTGACGAAGTTGACTTTGCTACTGAATTCTATATTGATACCCGCCCTAGCATGAGCGACGCTGAAGATGCTTAGGATCCAACTTCATTTCTTTAAATAGTTCTACTAGACATTTAGACTATTCAGAAGAGATTTATTGCTCATGTATATAACTCAATAAATTTGAACTGTGATTGTTGCTATCCTTCTGGGAACTTTCTTTTAGATTGAGCTCCACAGCCTACATTGATTATGCTACCACCAATAACATGTCAAGTTTTACTGTTCATCATCCAGTGAGTGCGGAAGTTTTTTTTTTTGGCTAATGACATTAAGGTTTATTAAGCCTGTCCTGTGACTTTTTTTTTTGTTCGTCTCAAGTAATTTATTACTCACTACCTATTTTCGTGGTTAAAGTGGTTTGCAACTTGAGGGGTAGATATTATCTTATCAAATTTATTGAATTTTGGTTTGCTATTGGGTACTGCTTTCTATGAAGATCTAAGATGCTGCTAGCAGGTTATCTATTTGGGTTGTTTTTGTTTAATAATGTGTTTTGACAACTTATTTTGTCAAACGGGTCTCTTTCGATTTTATATCAAAATATAACCTCGTTTGAAACTCAACTCTTCAAGAATCAAGCTCCCCTTCAAACTTGACTCTTAAAAGAGTCTTGAGTTCCATGCCAAAATATCATGAAGTCTGAGTTTCCTGTAGTACTACTGAAACTACAAGAAAATTTTGCTGAATGATATATCTTTTATGATTTTGGATAATTAAATAATTAGGTGTGACAATTTGTGTGGCAATTCATGTTCGCATGTCGGGTTCGTGTTGTGTCAACTCATGAGTATTCGACGATATAGATCAACACTAATCTGACATGTTTATTAAACAGATCAAGATTTCTCAACCCTAACACGACTCATTTATTAAACGGGTTAGTCGTGTCGACATGTTTATCAAATTTTATCAAATGAAAAAAAAAAAATTATGAAAAAACAAAATAAAATTTTTTAATATAAAATTTAGAACTAACGAGTAATTGCATTACAAATAATCATTCAAAACTAAAGTATATCACAATATCATAAATAATCAATCACAATATGTCAAAGAAAGTAAACCACAACAACTAATAAGTTTATATACCTAGAGTTTGAAGGGTATATTGGTAAAATGTTATTTAATTAAACGGGTCAGATACGTTAAATGAGTTCTATATGTTCAACACTAACCCAATTTGTTTATTAAATGGGTCAGTTGTGTCAATCCAAATATGACATGAACCCGTTAAATCTAAACCCATAACTTGCTATTTTCATGTCGAGTTGGGTCGGGTTTGCGGGTCGTGTCCAATTTTGCCACCCCTATAAATAACAATCCAACCCTTTTTCAAGATTAAATTATGGGTGTGAAATGGGGTGTCTATGTTAGTTTTTTGGAATTTTTTAAATTTAAGAAACTTAGAAAAAATCAAAATGTAGTTTTGGGATCCCTAATGGAGCTTTATTATGGAGATTAATGAGGTGTTTGAAATGAATAAAATTGAAAATTAGAGAATTGAATTGAACGAAAGTGAAGTTTAATAGTTGAATTGAATTTTAGGTCAAGTTAGAAGGTGCAAATTGTAATTTAGCCTTTTTTGAAAAAAATTATATTTTAAATCATATAATTTTGAAGTGTAACAAATAAAATTTATAGTTTTAAAAGTAACAAACTAAACTCTATAGTTTCAAAAGTACCAATTAGACCCACTTCAAATTCCAAGCTTAATGCAAATATTTAATTTGTAACTTTTTGATAAACTATTTAATTTGTAACTAAACGAAACTTAACTATATGATTTAATTTTTTGTTATTCTTTGAAACTTCATAATTAAATTTGGAATATAATTTACCTTTTTTTTTCTTTCAATATTTTAAATTGTATGGCTTGATATGTTTGTTAGATGCTGTGATAAATTTTTGGAGGGATTTTTGCTCCTCGTCGGCTCCCCAAATAAAGGGATTATGAAATACCAGTGGGAGGGTGAAGTTGAGCCGCACTAAGAGTTTGTTTGGTTGAAGGGGTGAAAAAGTGGTAATATAGAAAATGGGGAAGGAATAGAAAAGTAGGAGCATAAAAAATATTTAGTTTTCTCTCATATGGGTTTAGTTGGGAGGATGAAAAAGTGGAGGGATGAAAAACTATAAAAAATAAAATGGGTATAAATTTACAATTATGTCTCTATTAAATAAAACAAGGCAATACAATTTTTATACACATTTATTTATTTAAAAAATTATGTACGGACATTTCACTTTTTTTTTTGAAGGCACAGGCACAAGCCAGATCCAAAAACTGGTGGGGGAAAAAAAAACAAGCAAGGAACTATAGAAGAAAGTGATAAAAACAAAAGAAAGAAAAAGAAAAAGTGATATGAAAAAAAAAAAAAAAAAAAACCAAAACAACATGAACGTGCAGATTAGCAACAGAGAAAGAAAAAAAAGGGGGAAAGGAAGGAACTATGGAAGAAAGTAATAAAAACAAAAGAAAAAAAAAAGAAAAAAAAGTGAGATGAAACAAAAAAACCCAAAACAACGGGAATGTGTAAAGATTAGTAACAGGAAAAAAAAAAAAGGGTTAACAAAGAAGAATGTGCAAGGGCATTTTGGGCAGCTCATGATAGTAAACTTTTCTCTCAAGTTTTTTCTTCATTTTGGAGAGAAACTATTTTAGTGAACTCGAAGAAAAAACACTTAGGTCAGCTTTTTTACTCGAAGAAAAAACACTTAGGTCCCACTACATTTTTTTTCCACTCCCCCAACCAAACACACGTTCTTCCTCTCCACTTTTTTCTTCAAAATTTTTCATTCTCTCTAAAATCTCTCCAAACAAACACACCCTAAGGTCAGCTTTTTTACTCGTTGCAATTAGTTTCATCAGTCCCTTACTCACAAACACACATGCACACAACAACTAAAGATCAAACACAATAGCAGTAATGAAACTCACATGCAAAAGAAAGCCCATTAATTCATTGAGGTAGTCAATGAAGGCAAATGAATTCTTATTGTTGGTGTTGTTGAAGATCGTAATGGCCAGGAACTCGCTAGTAGGGTTGATCAGTGGGAGAGCATGCATGGCGCTTATGAGCTTGTTGCCATCAAACAATTAAAGGTTGAGAGTTTGAGGGATTCGAGTGGTGGTGGAGTTTGAGAAGTGAGAGATTTTGAGCATTGTCACTCCTCTCCCTTCTCTCTCACCACTCTCAGTCTCTCTCACGCTAGTGTCAGTGCCATCGCCATTTAATGATGGAAAAATATCTCTCATTGCCTTGACTTAACTTAACTTGCTTCATGCTACATGTATTATTGACAAGAGATATCAAATTATTAAATTAACTATATTACTGACAAAAATTACAGTAGGTATCATCAATACAACAATGGTTTTGAAAAAAAGAAAAAACTCAACTAAATGAGAAGCGATCTTTGTGTAACCAGAATCAGTACTACTGAAACTACAAGAAATTTTTAGTTAAGAATGACTATAGTAAGATTCTATATTTAGTATATAAAAAAAAAGAAGATAAAATCAATAGAAAGGATGATGTAGGTTAAAAAACCATTTAATTAGAATAAATTTAACATGATATTTTTTTTTTCATATTTTAAATCTTTATTGATTGAAAAAATTATATAATACTATATTTTTAGACCATATATAATACTATATATTTCTTTTAGCAAAAAAAAAAAAAAAAAAAAAAAAAATTAAAACTACATGTTTCTAAAAATATTACTAGGTTCACGATCCCAACATCTAGCTCACATTCTCACAAGTCTCTTGATGAGAATCAACAAGCATTCAAGGATTAATTGCATGTTTTAGTTGGGCCTATTACTAGAGCAAAATCCAAGAAGATCAAAGAAGCACTTAATGGGCTTATTCAAGAGATTTGGGCTAATTCTAACGAAGAACATTCCAAGCTAGGCCCAAAGGAAGATAAAAACATAATAAATTTAATCCAAGCTATTGAGGGCTGATCTGGCTTAATTAGGCGTTATTTATGGCGTGGATTAATGGCTGATTGACTTTCCAACTTTATATTAGTTAATAGACATTTTTCCTATTTTGGAACTTCTATTTTCAGACTAGATCTACCTTAATTTTAGGCTTTTATTATTTAGAACGTATTTTAACTATTTTCCTATTTTGGATCTGCTATTTTCAGACCAAATCAGTTTTTATTTAGGGTTTTATTATTTAGTACGTTTTTTATATTTTCTACATTCAGTCATGTCTTATAAATAGCATGCACTCATTGTAATAGAGATTTTGATGGAATAAAAATCAGAAAAAGGTGAGGCTTTGCTCTTCTCTTTGGTTCTTCAAGAACTGTGAACTTATCAGGGATTCTTTCTTGTAGCGTTCAAACTTTATACCTTCGGTTCGTGATTCCATTATAATCATTAGATCGAGGTTTGTTACTTATACCTTTGGTTCGCGTTTCTCTTATAAACGTTGGGTCAGAATTCTATCAAAATCTGAATTTTAGCTTTCTTGAGCAAATATTCCAATATTGTTTGTTGGGTCTCAAATTGTATCGGTTGAGGTTCGCATCATTTGGTATCAGAGCTCAGGTTCTAAAATCATTTTTCTATCCTTTTATTTTTTTTGTTTCTTGTTATCATCCTATCTTGTTCCTTTTGTGTTCTATATTCATCGTTCTTATTCTGTGATGTGCACTAGGTTAAAATCGTGCATCGAGTTCCAAAAAAAGAAAAAGAAAACAGAAAAAAAAAGAAAATATATTGTTTTTAGTTTCAATTCTCTCAGACCAAAACGTTGTTTTCTTTTGCCCTTTTTCGTTGATTTAGTGTTTCTGTCATATTTTCTTGTCGTTGGTATTTGTTTAAATACTACAAGTTGAATTTCTTGATTAAGTTTATTAGTTTAATGCAGAACTGAAAAGAGGAAGCTACGAGTGGAAAAAGGCAAGAGAGTGTGTGACTAATATCGGGAAAAAGCCAATTTAAGAGTGAAACACGAGTAGGAGTGACATAATTTGAGAGCAAACATGTGAGGGAGTGTTGTGAGGAATTATTTCTAACATTTTTCTCTGTATTTGCAAAAGTATGTCTTCCAGGGGTGAAACATCAAATAAGGAAGGAGGGGAGGAGTCATCCATCATGTTGCAGGCAATGCAATAACAATTTGAACGCATGAACGTGGTGTTTAATGAGATTCGAGATCAGTTGGACAAGCAAGATACTATTATTGCTAATTTGCGTGAGAAGCGTCCCCAAGAGCCTCTAATGGTAGAAGGCAAGAAAGACATGTGCGCGTGGATGATTCTGATGACTACTACGAGGATGAGTTTGAAAATGAAGAGGATCAAGTTTCATTGAATAATGAGGGCAGGTTTGCGCGAAGGGGCGAAAGGCATGGTAGAGGATTCCGAAGAGATCCAAGATGGCAAGATGGGGCTGACAGAAACCTAGGAAACATAAAAATGAAGATACCGTCATTCCAAGGGAAAAATGATTCAGAAGTGTACTTGGAGTGGGAGAAGAAGGTGGAGTTCATCTTTAATTGCCACAACTACTCCAAGGAGAAAAAGGTAAAACTAGCTGTTATTGAGTTTACTGACTATGCTATTAAATGGTGGGATCAACTTGTGATGAATAGAA
>CM066169.1:28040000-28047500 GCA_033629205.1 Lithocarpus polystachyus | reverse complement strand
GAAATATTTATTTCAACAAGAATTGAAGCAATTACATTATCCTTGAAAGTGTTTTTTTTTTCCCTTCCTAACGTGGGTGTCTAGACTGTAGAGTTCTTTGAATTAAACTTTGAGTACACTTCATACAAAATATGAGGTGAAATAGTAACATATATATTAATTACACTTTCTCTATTATCCGTAATTCCGTATAGCTTACTGTGGAATGAGATTGAAAGTTATTCGCTAAGGTTCCACCCCTGCCTCAAGTTCTATACAAGTACTATCAAATTACATCTCGCACAACAATGAATGAACTTGCATTCAACTTCACGAAAATCCAAATAGATAAATAAACTTAAAATAAAAATTTGAGGCAATTTTTAACACAAATCATTCAAAAAGTAATTGCTTAATATTCATATTAACGTGTATAGAGTTGTGGGCTTTAGGCCCAACTAGTTTACTTATACAGCACACATCTTGTACTATACTTTACTTGTACCGCACTCATATGCCTCCTATATAAAGGCACACTCATGTATATTCTTAGATCATGAAATACAATACAATTATTCAGTATTTCTAACATGGTATCAGAGCCACTGCTCTGAACTTTTCTTAGCAGTCTTGTCTTTATTGGTGTTACTCCATTCCCAATATCGCTTTCGCTGTCACAGTAGCTGTTGCAGTCTTTTGTCGTTGAACCTACGACGCCTTCCAGCCGTCTTCCTTGGATTCCGGACCTGCAGCCGCTGCTGTTGAGGAGTATTCACACCACGAAGACCACTGCCCATTGCATCGCCGCCACGGATATTGCTCCGATTCAACTTCTCAAGGTACCACTGAGATCGTCTTATGCCGATCTACAAATCCGTGGAAGCCTTGAAGCCATCGGTGGCCGCACGCGCCCCCACGCGCCTCCAAAAGATTCTGTTCCGTCGCTCATGCACCCCACGCGCTTCCACGCGCCACTTCACAACTCGGTTGCTTCTCACGCGCCGTCACGCTCAGTCACGCGCCTTCACGCGCTCTCACGCGCTGCTGACGTCAGCCCTAGGTGACGTCATATGCTGACGTCATCCAAAATTCTTCTGCTGACGTCACCCGCCCAGATTGCTGACGTCATCCTTTGACCGAGACGTTGACCGGATCGTTGACCGAGTTGACTTTGACCCTGTTGACCGTTGACTTTTGGCCAGAGTTGACTTTTTGCTGTCCAGGTGCTCCTTACCCAGTTTTTCGCGTAGATTTCATTTTTGCAGTCCATTTTTGCATATTTTGCTTCTAAATGAAGAATAAGGACAGGTCTTCTTCTTGTTGCAATAATCGTCGCCGACAATCCAGTAAACGTTTTTGCAATTTTTGCAAACGTCTCGGCCACAATATTGAGACTTGCTATCATCGCAACAAATTAGCTGTTTCAATTGCTGCTGCTACTGTTGCCAACACTGAGAGTGTCCAACCAATGGCTTCCGTCACTACACAGTTTCAGTCTTCTGGATCCACTTTCACCATTTCTAGAGATGACTTTGTAAACATCATAGCTAATATCATTCGTATGGTTGGTAATGCATCTTATTCCTCTTCTCTCTCAGCTTTATCTGGTATGTCTCCTTCCTCTTGGCTTATGGTTTCTGCTTGTTGCAATCACATGACACCTCACTCATCCTTATTTTCTGAACTTCACCCTGCACCACACCCTCTTAATATTCGCACAGCCAATGGTTCCATAATGTCTGGTCATAATATAGGTTCTGTTTTGACCTCCAACCTCTCAGTTCCTGGGGTCTTTAATGTTCTTGACCTTTCTTACAATTTATTTTCTGTGGGACAATTAGCTGAGTTGGGTTATCGCATTATTTTTGATTATTCTGGGTGTATTGTGCAGGATCTGAGGATGGGACAGGAGCTTGGGACCGGCCCCAGGGTTGGACGTATGTTTCCCGTGGACAACCTTCGCTTCCACTTGTTGCTCCTATTTCAGTTGATGCAGCTGCTGCAGTTTCTTCTATTCCTTCCCTTGCAGTTTGGCATGCCCGACTTGGTCACGCATCTTCCTCTCGGGTACAACACTTGGCTTCTAGAGGTTTGTTAGGCTCAGTGTCCATAGAAAATTTTGATTGTGTTTCATGTCAATTAGGAAAACAAACAGCTTTGCCTTTCAATACTAGTGAATCAGTGTCCACTGATATCTTTGACCTAATTCATTCTGATGTTTGGGGACCTTCCTCTGTTTCTAGTATTGGTGGGTCTCGATATTTTGTTGTCTTTGTTGATAATTATTCCCGTTATAGCTGGATTTTTCATATGAAACATCGTTCTGAATTATTGCAAGTATATTCTAATTTTGCAAAAATGGTTGAAACTCAATTTTCCAAACGTATCAAAATTTTTCGATCTGATAATGCTCTTGAGTACACTCAATATGCTTTTCAAGCTGTTTTGCATTCCTATGGCACTGTTCATCAACTAACTTGTCCAGGTACCTCTCAGCAAAATGGTAGAGCCGAACGAAAACTTCGTCATATTCTTGACACTGTTCGTGCTCTCCTTCTCTCTGCCAAAGTTCATGCTCCTTTTTGGGGCGAAGCTGCACTTCATGCTGTTCATGCTATTAATCGTATTCCCAGTCCTGTCATCCAAAATCAAACTCCATATGAAACCCTTTTTGGGTCATCTCCAGATTATCATCACCTTCGCTCCTTCGATTCTGCCTGTTTCGTTCTTCTTCAGCCACATGAGTATAACAAACTTGAACCTCGGTCAAGGCTTTGTTGTTTTCTTGGCTATGGCGAAACTCAAAAGGGGTATCGGTGTTATGACCCTGTTTCTCATCGTCTTCGTGTCTCCCGCAATGTTGTCTTTTGGGAACATCGCCTCTTTGTCGAGCTCTCTCACTTTCGTGCCTCCCTATCTTCCTCCTCTATCTTAGATCTTTTTCCAGATGAGGCTCATATTCCTTCTATCGCTGCTCCTGATCCCCCTGTAGCTACTCCTGATTCTCATGTAGACTTCTCTGTCCAACCACCAGATATCATTGATCCCTTTCCTAGTTCACCTTTTAATGAACAGGTGGAAGATGAACAGGTTGAAGACGAGCAACCCAACCCCAACCTTGAGCTTGGGTCCCCTGCTCCTGCTCCGCCTGAAGATCTTGCACAAGACATTCCACCTCGTCACTCAACTCGGGTAAGATCCATTCCTGCACATTTAATTGACTATCATTGTTACACTGCCCTTGCTACACTACACGAGCCTCACACCTATCGTGAGGCTTCCACTGACCCTTTATGGCAGATTGCAATGAAAGAGGAACTTGATGCATTATCTAAAAACCATACTTGGGATTTGGTGACTCTTCCCCCTGGGAAATCTGTGGTTGGTTGTAAGTGGATCTACAAGATTAAGACTCGCTCTGATGGGTCCATTGAGCGCTACAAGGCTCGTCTTGTTGCAAAAGGCTTTACACAGGAGTATGGGATTGATTATGAAGAGACCTTTGCTCCAGTTGCACGTATCTCATCTGTTCGTGCCCTCTTAGCTGTTGCTGCTGCCAATAAATGGGACCTTTTTCAGATGGATGTTAAAAATGCATTCCTTAATGGGGATTTAAGTGAAGAAGTTTATATGCAACCTCCTCCTGGTCTCTCTGTTGAATCAAACAAGGTTTGTCACCTTCGACGTGCACTTTATGGCCTTAAACAAGCTCCACGAGCTTGGTTTGCCAAATTCAGCTCTACCATCTCTCGCTTGGGTTACATGGCCAGTCATTATGATTCTGCCTTATTCCTTCATCGCACTGACAAAGGCACTATTCTACTTCTCCTGTATGTGGATGATATGATCATAATTGGTGATGACCTCAGTGGCATTCAAGAACTCAAGGATTTTCTCAGTTAGCAATTTGAGATGAAAGATCTTGGACATCTCAGCTACTTCTTGGGTCTTGAAATCACTCATTCTACAGATGGACTTTATATTACTCAAGCCAAGTATGCATCTGAACTCTTGTCTCGAGCTGGACTCACTGATAGCAAGACTGTTGACACTCCAGTTGAGCTTAATGCGCATTTGACTCCCTCAGGAGGGAAACCATTGCCTAATCCCTCCCTTTACAGACGCTTGGTTGGCAGCCTAGTTTATCTTACTGTCACTCGTCCAGACATTTCCTATGCTGTTCACCAGGTTAGCCAGTATCTGTCTGCTCCACGATCGACTCACTATGCTGCTGTTCTGCGCATTCTTCGATACCTAAAGGGCACTCTCTTCCATGGTCTTTTCTACTCTGCTCAGTCTCCTCTTATTCTCCGTGCATTTTCTGATGCTGATTGGGCAGGAAATCCCACTGATCGTAGGTCCACCACTGGTTATTGCTTTCTTCTTGGTTCTTCTCTGATTTCTTGGCGAAGCAAGAAACAAACTCATGTGGCCCGCTCCAGTACTGAAGCAGAATATCGTGCCCTTGCTGATACCACATCTGAGCTCCTTTGGCTACGATGGCTTCTTAAGGACTTAGGTGTGTCCACATCCTCTGCTACTCCTCTTTATTGTGACAACTAGAGTGCCATTCATATTGCTCACAATGATGTCTTCCATGAACAGACTAAACACATCGAGATTGATTGTCATTTTATCCGTTTTCATCTTGTCCATAGTGCTCTCCAGCTCTTCTTCGTCTCCTCCAAAGATCAACTTGCAGATATCTTCACCAAGTCACATCCTAAAGGACGCCTTCGTGATTTAGTTGACAACCTCAAGTTGGTCTCACATCCACCTTGAGTTTGAGGGGGGCTGTTAACGTGTATAGAGTTGTGGGCTTTAGGCCCAACTAGTTTACTTGTACAGCACACATCTTGTACTATACTTTACTTGTACTGCACTCATATGCCTCCTATATAAAGGCACACTCATGTATATTCTTAGATCATGAAATACAATACAATTATTCAGTATTTCTAACAATTCATAAAAAAGAATAATTAAAAATCATTTTTAGGACTATACTTTTTCTTATCTAATTTTTCTCAAGTAATCTCTTACATCAACCATTAAATTCTGGTATATTTTCGAAGAAATTACAATAGAGACGTTTATCTTTCAATAAATCATCTAAATTCGGAATCGGTTCGAGAATAAGATCACCAATTCAACCGTTTGAACATTCAAATGATGAAGTAGGCTTCAGGTTCTTGTTTCTTCTGCTTTTGTTGTCCTCTTTTTTCATTTGATTCAAAATCTCCGAGCTTTGAGAACCCCAGTAATCAACTTTTTTATTGACTTGTACCGTCTTAGTTTTAGTCCTCGATTTTTGAATTATTTTTGGTAGCTCTTTTGGACCATGGCTAGAAGTTACTTGAACGTGTATTCCTGTTGAAAGGAGAAACAAATTCTAGTTGAAACACGAAGTTGATGTTATAGGTTGGAATCTCACAAATTAGTTATCCTAAATTAAATGGGATTTGTGACCTTACAAAGCCAATAAGTTGGGTTATAGAAAAAGTGCAATAGTACGTAGTTTTTGTTGGGTGCAAAGCTCTATGTGGGTCCAGCCCACATGCCTGGTCAAAGCTCATTTAAGAGCTTGCTTCCAAAAGTCTTGAAGTCAGCCATGCCTTAATGAGACTTGACTCAGGTGTGTCCAACACGCTGAGGGAAGAAAGAAAATTAGGTGAAGCAAAAAGCAAGGGTTATTCGGCCTTGAGTGTAGAGCTGAAACAAGGAGTCATATTTTTTGGCTATTGTGTGTGAGTTTCAGAGTGAGCAAGACAGAGAAAAAGAGAGAGCTGAAGCAGGAGAGTCATTCAGCCATTGTGAGAAAAACACAAGTGAGAGCTTAAGTCGTGCAGCCCAAAAAAATAGAGAGAAACACAGTGAGAGTGTGAGAGAGTGAAAAAGAAAAAGGAGACTTTTTTTTTTTTTTTTTGCTCAAGTTACACATAAGGAAGATAAATTGGTAGAGTTCTCATAGAGTTTTTGAGTGCTACAATCATGAAGAGTTGGAGTATTAAGAAGAAGATTTTGCTATTATTTTTGTGGTGAGATTGTATTTACTCATTGAGATTTATTTGTTGTATATCTAATTTATTATGGACTCAAGTTTAGCACAAACTTGATAGTTGTAATCTCTATTTCATAGAGGATATTTTTCGGAGCTACCCCACGGTTTTTCCCTCTATATCGAAGGATTTTCCACGTGAGATTTGGTATTTTTGTGTGGTTGTGTTTATGTGGTGCTTGCTGAAATTTTATTGTTTCCATAATATTGCTATTGCTTGGTAGTTATATATTTTAATTCACACATAAACATAGAGAGAATTAGGATTTTTCCTCAACAAGTGGTATCAGAGCTTTTGGTTGCTTAGGTTTGACTGTCTTGTGTTGGATTAAATGGAGAATATGGCTATGAATACTATGGTTAAACTCTCGGCGTCGAATTATTCAATATGAAAGCCGATGATGGAGGAAGTCCTTTATTGCAAGGATTTACATGATCCTATTCAGGGTGATAGTGCCAAGCCTAGTGATATGTCAGATAGAGACTGGAAAAAATTAAATAGAAAAACTATTAGGTGTATTAGACAATGCAGTGATGTTAGTGTTTTTCACCACATGTCTTAGGAAACAAATGCAAAGACTCTCTGGGAAAAATTAAGGAGTCTTTATGAAAGAAAGACAGCTCAAAATAAAGCTTCTATTGCTAGAAAGCTTGTGATTTTGAAGCTTAAGAATAGTAAGTCCATTGCCGAGCACCTTAGTGAGTTCCAAGACTTGGTTAATCAGATAGTTACAATGAAGCTAGTAATAGATGATGTGTTGCAAACTTTATTGCTTCTAAGTTCCTTACTTGACAGTTGGGAGACTTTGGTAGTGTCATTGATCTGTCCCAGTTGGTTTAATGGAATTGTAGTCTATTCGAGACGACTAATCTCCAAGAATGAGGATAAGGAAAGGAAATTTTGATTTAATTCTCTCTTGCCTCTTATTCATCATGATTCAACTTAAATACATGTCAAATAACCACAACTGATAACAATGACAGCTATTCAACTTTAGCCGAAACTTTGGCTAAACTAGATAATAGCTATAACACCTATCCTGGATAAAGATAACAATCTAATAACAAATAATAATAACAAAAGATAACAGCAACCTAATCTCCTAGTTGCAAACAACTGAAGGAGTCCTAAACTCTTGGAGGCAGAGGCAATCTCCTTAGCGAATCCACTGTTATTACTTAGCAGGTGAATGTAATCTAGACACAAGGCTTTGGGACACAACATTCCCCTCCCCTTGAAGAAAAATCTTGTCCTCAAGATTTAAATTTGAAAATTGTTGTTGTAGTGCATCATAGGGCTCCCAAGTGGCATCCTTCTCATTAACTCCAACCCACTGTACTAAGGCTTCGTGCAACACCTTCTTGCCATTCTTAACCCAACGAAAATCAATTATTCATTTAGGCTCCAAGATCATTGTGCCGTCGTCCCCCACGTTGGGTAACTCTGGTGCTTTACGATCAGA